>CBVK0101911132.1:0-16143 GCA_900067695.1 Picea abies
CTATGGTGGAGGGATATATGGTATATCAATCCATGGTGTATATTAGTCAGAATCTTACTAATTTAGCAGCGCCAACTATGCATGTTGTGGATCTCATTTGGGATGTGAACTCCATCAAAAAATTTGAAGATCAGGAGCATCTGTTGGGGAAAGGTAGAATGAAAAAAATGAGAGGTAATATATTAATAATTGTGAAAATTTATATTATTAATACATATAAAGTTTCGTTTTTGTGTATATATGATCATACTCATTATTATATTAATACAATTTCTTTCATAAATTATAAATATTTATAATTACCTGCATATTGTACGTTATAACTAATATTTAATATTGGTGAATTATGTTTTTTTGATTCAGTTTCTCTAGAGTGGGATGCATTGCATTTATACATTGCAAACAATCTTGACTGGATGAATGTATGGGTTGAAATATGTAAAAAACAAAATGGAGGTAGGTTATCATGGCAACGACTGTTTGAATTGGTTAGAGAAGCTCATCGTAACGGAGATGCCAATGTTACATAGAGGGAAATTGATATATCATATGGTTTGAAAGATGGAAAGGTAAGCAATTTCACCCATTTTATTCAATTATTTTATATTATACTAATGTGATTACATGTGTACTATATTTTTCAGATACTTTCGAAGTTATATAAATATATGTTAATTTATTAATTTACAATACATCTTTTACATATTTGACATATTGCAGTTGAAACACCACAAGGCTATGTGATGCAATGGTCGTAAATTTTGCATCAAAGAATTGGATGAAACAAGGAAAAATTCTGATAGTGGGATAGCTGCAGTATTCGAGGTTACTAATATTTCCTCTAGGAGTGACAGACATCCCTGAGAATATGAAAATAGATACTATGGATATTTAAACGATATACTTGAGTGTGACTTTAATTCCTTCAAATTAGTACTGTTCGATGTCAAATGGTATAGGTTATGAATGCATGAATGGGATGAGGAAAGAACTGTTATTCAACATGCCAATGGATTTCCAATGATTAAAACAACGATGTTGGAAAGAGGACATAATTGCTATGTTTTTCCAAGCCAGTGTGAACAGGTATTTTACTCAAATGTTCTAGGTGAAAGGGATTGGTAATTTGTTGTTAGATATGATCCAAGAGGAAGGAAAATTAAGTATACTCATTTATAGGAAGAAGATGATATTGAATATGAAGAAGATGAATATTAGACAGAGCCAAAAGATCATGGAGGGTCGACAAATGAATAAGACGAAGAAGATCATGATCTAGGTGTAGGAGACAATATTGCAATTCTTGATGATGATGTCGATGAAAATATGCTCGAAAATGACATTGATGACGATGATGATATTATCAATCCTTTCAACACCATTTCAGAACCAGATGATGATACAGGTGTCGAGTTCGATGAAGAAGATAAATATAGAGAATAAGGATGATTACACAGATGTTGAGGTTGGATTAGTTACGTGACTATATAATATTTTAATTTGTATGAATTATTCTCTTAAAATAATTTACTTTTAATGTCATGGGTTAATTACATGTTTTTAAGTTTTATGCGACATTTTTATATCCTAGGTTACATGTTGTTTAATTATTATTTGAAACCTGAAAATAGTTGTCAATATAGTAAAGTACGTGGTATAATAAAAATATCATTTAGAAACACATAATTTCATGTACCTTCATTAATTTTTGTTTTTGTAGTTTCTATGCATGAATCTTAATAGGACGTTGCTTTCGATTATTTTATCTTTTATAGATTGGGTTTTGGGGATCAATTGAGAGTGATGTGAGGGGGAGGGGAGGGACCATATGAGCTTCCATATTCATGTCGTTGGCCTTGTTAAGTAGAGGATAAATTGTTCTTGAAACCAAGAGAATCTCTTTCATTTTTATACCATCTTGATCATATAAGATTTCATCAATATTGTTACCTATTTGAATCTTCTTAGAATTACCATAAACCCTATTTTTCATATGTTCTAGTAGATATGTTAGTGATTACAATTTTCATATTTGTAATTGACTGAAGGTCCAACTAGCTTCCAAAGTATCAAATTGAGATTTAAATTTGATAAACCAAATATGAAATGAATCCAAGCATCATTTGATATCGTCACAAGAGAGACGAATTTAAATAATCTTGCGACGAATTTGCTATACTATCAACAAAAAAAATTCTTCGATAATTTTATGCCATTAGTATGCAATTTTGTACAAAAATAATGGATATTTGGGACTACACCATGGTCAAGGAATGAGGAATGAGGAACGATGAATGAGGAACAAAAATTGCACGAGGACTAGACACTGATAACAGGGACCTGCGAATGGGGCCAACGTTGAAATTTTTTCAAACAGTTTCTGTATGCACTGAAATTTGTCATGGATAGAATATTGACATGCATTAATGATATGGGAGGGTTTCTGGACTCAAATTTGAGTGTCACACCCACTTTATTCCATCATCACTTCATCATGTAAACCATAAACCCTAATTTTGTTTCAGAGTACCCAATTTGGTTGACGCAAGTTTTAGTCTTTTTTTGGTCTTTCTTCATTTTTATTTTAGGTTCTACATTAATGTATATACATCATATTTTTGACGAAAAATCCCTTTATTTCATTGATTTCTTAATCAACACCATTAAGATACTAGAGGCTGGCAACATGGACCTATGAATGGGGCAAACGTTGAATTTTTTTCAAATAGTTTCTGTATGCACTGAAATTTGTCATGGATATACTATTGGCATACCTTAAATATATGGGAGGGTTTATGGACTCAAATTTGAGTAACACACCCACTTTCCATCATAAATTCATCATGTAAACCATAAACCCTAATTTTCTTTCAGAGTACCCAATTTGGTTGACGCAAGTTTTAGGCTTTCATCGGTCTTTCTTCATTTTTCTTTCAAGTTCTACATTAATGTATATACAATGTATCTGCTTCATAGTTGTGATGAAAAATTCCTCTATTTCATTTATTTCTTAATCAACACCATCAAGATACTAGAGGTGGGAAATAGTGACATGTGAATGGGGCCAACGTCAAAATGTTTTCAAACTTTATTTGTATGCATTGAAATTTAACCTGCATATACTATTCACATGCCTTAACAATATGGGAGGGTTTATGGACTCAAATTTAACTGAGACACCCACTTTCTTCCATCATCAATTCATCATGGAAATTACCATAAACCCTATTTTTCATATGTTCTAGTAGATATGTTAATGATTCAAGGTTTCATATTTGTATTTGACTAAAGGTCCAACTAGCTTGAAAAGTATCAAATTGATATTTCAATTTTATAAACCAAATATGAAATGAATCCAAGCATCATTTGATATCGTCGCAAGAGAGACAAATGTAAATAATATTGCGACGAATTTGTTATATTATCGACGAAAAAAGTTCATCAATAATTTTATGCCATGAGTATGTAATTTTGTACAAAAATACTGGATCTTGGGGACTACACCATGAACGAGGAATGAGGAATGAGGAACGATGAACAAGGAATGAAAATTGCACAAGGACTAGACACTGACAGTAGGGACCTGCGAATGGGGCCAACATTGAAATTTTTTCAAACAGTTTCTGTATGCACTGAAATTTGTCATGGATATACTATTGGCATGCCTTAATGATATGGGAGGGTTTTTGGACTCAAATTTGAGTGACACCCCCACTTTCTTCCATCATCACTTCATCATGTAAACCATGAACCCTATTTTTCTCTTAGAGTACCCAATTTAGTTGACACAAGTTTTAGGCTTTCGTCGGTCTTTCTTCATTTTTCTTTTAGGTTCTACATTAATGTATATACAATTTATCTGTGTCATCGTTGTGATGAAAAATCCCTCTATTTCATTTATTTCTTAATCAACACCATCAAGATACTAGAGGCTGACAACAGGGACCTACGAATGGGGCCAACGTTGAAATTTTTTCAAACAACTTTTGTATGCATTGAAATTTGTCATGGATAGACTATTGGCATGCCTTAATGATATGTGAGGGTTTCAAGACTCAAATTTGAGTTACAAACCCACTTTATTCCATCATCAATTCATCATATAAACCATAAACTCTAATTTTCTTTCAGAGTACCCAATTTGGTTGACGCAAGTTTTAGGCTTTCATCAGTCTTTCTTCATTTTTATTTCAAGTTCTACATTAATGTATATACAATGTATCTGCATCATAGTTGTGATGAAAAATCCCTCTATTTCGTTGATTTCTTAATCAACACGATCAAGATAGTAGAGGCTGACAATAGTGACATGTGAATGGGGCAACAGTGACCTAGATAGACTATTCACATGCTTTAATGATATGGGAGGGTTTCTGAACTCAAATTTGACTGACACACCCACTTTCTTCCATCATATGGTGCCTCAAGCCCTCAGTACACATGATGCCAAACAATGAAACGTAACAATTTTACTATTGAATGATAGTGTTATGTCACCCATGGTTAAGGAAAGAAATTAAGGTTCTTAGGTCCTGTTTGAATATTCTTAGAATTGAGATTCGTTACATAGTCCTTGAAAAAATACCAAATACTTATGTAGCAGATATTAATTTGGTCTTTCTGTGGGACATTTTATGCCGTTAATATGTAATTTTGTACAAAAATAATGGATCTTGGGGACTACACCATGGTCAAGGAACAAGGAACGATGAACGAGGAACAAGGAACACATAACAAGGAACAAGGAATGGAAATTGTACTAGGACTAGACACCAACAACAATGACGTGTGAATGGGGCCAACGTTGAAATTTTTTGAAATAGTTTCTGTATGCACTGAAATTTGTCATGGATATACTATTTGCATGCCTTAACTATATGGGAGGGTTTCTGGACTCAAATTTCACTAACACACCCACTTTCTTCCATCATCATGAATTCATCATTTCACATTTCACTCACACACCCACTTTATTCCATCATCATATCATCATGGAAACCATCCATAGGCACAAAGACACATAAATTATTTTAATAGTATGTATGTCCATCCCTGTCCTATTAGTCAACTTAGGGTTTCCTACTAAATATGATGGTAACATTAATTCCCTATGGTGAAAACGAGCACATAAATTATTTTAACAGTATGTATGTCCATCCCTGTCTTACTAGTTAACTTAGGGTTTCCTACTAGCTATGATGGTAACATTAATTCTTGGCCCAAGGAAATTTTGATCCAAAGGTTTTATAAAAAAATTGCAAGAAAACCATATTATTTTCTAGTGATTGTTTCTCTTCTAGGATAGTAAGGAAAGATTCATATACAAAATTTTCATTTGCAAGCCTCAGAGAATCCACCGAGACATTGTTTTTGGATGAGGTAGTTAAGGGTTTCAATAACCATCACATAAAAGGTTAGTGAAAAAGGGAATCCTCGACGACTAGAGTGGAAAGTAGTCTTGTGTAAGAAATTGATCATCAACCATCTCTCTGTTTTTTATTTTGAGGGCCTTAATATGCTTCACAAATTCCTTGGATGTCAAATCTTTGAAAAATATCATAGTAGGATTCTCACATATCTTAAGCCAATGGAACCCAACTTTTATCCCCACCCCCTACTTTATATGTCGCATCAACCTTTAGTATTTATCATTGTTTGGACAATTTTTATTCACTGAGGGGATAAGATGAGACATTCTTGAAATTTCCTTGAGCTCTTCTAATATTGCCTTGTATTTTATTCTTCTAAATGTCGTCAACTATCTACCATAACATCTAAGAAAGGAAGCGATTTTTCTAATGGAATGTTCCCACCAAATTAGAATTCAACCTTTGTCCCCTCGGGGCCTTGGAATTAGCTTCCATATTTTGGGGTGGATAACTCCCCTCACTCCCCTATTGAACAACAAGTTAGCTTCCATATTTATAGGACCATGCAAATAATTCTTTCTATTCTTAAATATGTTAATTGCTTGGCTAGCAATTCTATCCTCCACTCAATTCCCATTATGATGTGTTGAGGTTCATTCTTCATTTCTACATTAATTTTTTGAGTGGGTATACATTCCCTATATTTAAGAACAACTTAGTTAGTATGGTCATGGGATACCTTCATTGAATTTTACATTTACCAGTGGTAACATTGGTCAAGTGTGATGGGTAATTTTCCTTCTCATCATTCACTTGAGTGGATTCTTCCCTTTGGGTTTAGTTATTAGTTTTGATTCTATATTATAGCAACAAAAAACTTAGATTATCCATCTTCCAATGCTACAATGATCCACTATCAAATGATTTATTTCCTCTAAGTAATCCTCTAGTTATGCTACCCTTTCCCTTTGCATTCATATAGTTCATCTTGCCTACTTCTAGAGGATTCACTAGAAATAGCCAACTCTTCATTCACTATTGCAACTTATTAAATCAATAATTATTCAATATTCTCCTTTTTTTGAATGCAATTGTGTTGGCTCACTAATCATCAATGACTATTTCTCCTTCTTGGTGGTCACAATTTTGGTTTCTCTAATTATTTTTTGTCTCCATCATAATGATTATTCTATAATAACCATCTAATATTATTAATTTGGGTAGCGTAAGATCTTCTATTTTCATATGAAATTGAAATCATTAATAGTCCAATTGATAATGTTGCAGTGATCCTTGGAATCTATTGAATGAATTCAATATGAAATGTTCATTGATCACCTTGTCGAAACGATTGATGGATTTTATTGTCAACCAACAACTCTAGTGGCCTCAATTTTGTTTTCTCTAACTTTCCCCATGTATCCTTCATCATATTGTTTACTATGGAACCATCATCCAATAACATATTCGTTAGAGAGAGATATCCTATTTCCATATGTATTTTTGTGCTCCACCCTTGTCTAAGATCATAATGTTTGTAACCTATACTCCTTGTTTCATCGTATCAATAAATTTTTGGTATTGATGTCATTAATAGTCTAATTGATTGTCATGATAGGCCTCTGAATATGCAGAATTAATTCTTCCCAAGTTTCTCATTGATCACCTTGTTGAAGCCCTAGTTATAGATTTTAGCATCTATCAACTCACTGTTCAATAATGTGTAGGTCAACATGAATTCTAGAGTTTTCTTATTTGTATCATGCCTTCCATGTTCTTTGGAAATCAACACAAATTCTCTCTCTTGTGCTAGTTTGAACATTCTTTGCATTTGATTCCTCATTTCTCTAGTGTGTGTTGGTTGACATAGATTATTTTGTATTTGTGTCAACAAACACATTCTACTTAATTGTTTTCTTAATACAATGAATTTGCAATTCTCTACTAATGATTCTCCTGTTATTTTGGTGTCACTAGACACATATTCCTTTTCACTTATGTCAATTGACATAGCCATGAACTTTGTATTCTTGAGATTGTAGGGCCATGTTATGGTAGGCTTTGATGTTGTTTCAGTGATATTCATGTTGAAATGTTGTATTAGGGGTTATGGTAGTTAAGCTCATTAGGAGTTACAAGTCAGATAAAGGTTACATTGGTTTAGAATTGTGCTTTATAGGGATTAGGGGTTAATGTTTATAGGGGCTAATCTAGTGGACATTGAAAAATCCAAGGAGGCAGATATGAGTACGATCAAGCATGGATGGTACTTGGTTCTCCATATTTTCAATGGCCGTCGAGGGGGCACCAAACACCGCAAGACATGTGGTTCTCTTCCAGATTTTGGACCCTATCTCTAGTTGAATCGATTTCAGGGTGGGAAAGTCGTTAAAAAGAAAAGATAACTCTTCCCAGGCCCCCGATGACATCTCCAGATTTCCTAACATTGTCATCCACCACCATGTCCCGGTTCGAGAATATTAACCCAATTCTCTTTCAATGTTCATGTAGAATGCACCCTTGATACAAAGATTCCCCATCTCTTAGGATCGACTAACTGACCATGTCCAAGTGATGTTCACATGGAACATTTCCCCACTTCACTCTTCAAAGTTCTCATTTGAATATTTTCTACTACCACCAAGATCTGCACTAGGGGCACATGTTGATATCATGAAAAAAAACTATATATTATATAATATATTCATATAACATATAACATATTATATAAAATATGACATATAATATAATTTTTTTATATAAAATAAATATATATATATATATTATATAAAAGATTTATAAAATAAAAATATTGTAAACATATATATGTTATATATATGTTACACATATAACATATATATGTTATATATGTAACATATATATAACAGAACCCGACCGACCTAACCCCATTCTCATTGCACAGTCGAACATAACTCAACCTCTAACCACATTCACCCTAACTTATCCTGTTCGAACTCAGCCGACCCCATTCGCATGCATTGATCCCTGAACTTGGCCAACCCCATTCAACCCATTTGCATTCATCCCAATCCATAGAGGTAGACAAAGAGCCCAACAAGAGACGTAGTGACCCCAACAAGGAGCTACAGAGACAAAGAGCGACAAAGAAGCGAACTAGATCAATAATGACTTCCATTCCGATAAATTTTCCTCACTCTGTCCTTTTCAAAATTTTCATTCTGAAAAATCTAGGGAACACATGCATCATCATTTGAATGATATATTGTATATATTCGATATAGGGCACCATGTTTGAATTAGATATTATGTAGATTTGAGTTAGGGAATACTTGAATTTGGACTTTTGTTCCTAGGGTTTTCTTGGTCACAATGTTATTAGAGGGATAACATGAAATATATGCCAACCATCTAAAACACTTCAAGAATCCATCTAAAATACCATAACTGCAAATTGGGTAGTCAAACAGTGTGAAATATCCTACAGTCCAAGTGTTTTTCAAAAGTCCACACTCAAGAATTCATATAAAATTGCTACAACAATGAGTAAATTCATAACAACCTCTATAAACATTTCAGTGGCAAATTGTTTGACGAAAGGCCAACACAGTAAAACCAAGAGAAAGACCGAAAATAATCGAGTGGGAATTTTACAGTTTTAAATGCACACAAAGCTCTTCATTAGGTTGGTAATTTTTTTGTAGCATCATAACATTAGGTTGGTAAATTGAGAACAATCATTTGAGGCACAATTGTTTGTGAGCACCCCCAACTCCTCTGGAATTTAGTGAAATAATGATAATTTTGTAACCAATTTTTAGGTCTTCCCTGCTCTGAAGACCCTATTGATGGTGAGTTGTTTACCCTCTCTTACTTCTTTCCTTGCTTGACACTTAGCCAATAATATATTTGATTTCATTTCAATAGTAGAAGGCATTTTCTTGTCCATGGCTTGTCCCCCCACCAACCCCCTTGTCTCCATATTGAATTATTTTAATGATCTTAACAAACATAAGCACTTTAGGGCAATTTTTTTAGATTTCTTATTAGGGTTATTTGTGGGTAGAAGGGATTGTGACTTAGTCTCTTTGACCAAAACATTATTCGTTTGGACATGGACCAACTTAGTATCATTAGAAGCAAATATTGTATATACATAGGGTACATTACATTCCCCCAGAATAATCTTATTCTAAATGATCTCCCCCAACTCCTATAATAACTCTTTTGATCTAGACCTTCTCTCGACCCTTTTTGATCCAATTAGGGACTCAAACATCGAATGAGGACCATCACTTGTTAAGTCCATATTTTTAGTAGTATCCTCATAACCAATTGGAATCGAGAAGCCACTAGGAACATTATGAAGGTGCAAGAACGTTTATGAGATATACATACCTCTTTTATCTTGAGATGTTGTTGGAGTTAATGTGCTAGGTTGTGTAGAATCCTTTCTAGATGCTAGCTGATGAGGATCATTCTTCAGACACCCAACTTCATGACAAAACACACAACAAAAAGAGAGTCTCCAACACTCTAATTTTTGTTGGAATTTTCAATTTCTCCATTCTGTATCCATATCCAATTTTTATAATAGACCTTCTATAAGGTCTAATTCGACCAAAATACGCCTAACCATGCGATCTTCCTTCTCCATACATCGATCCTCCAAAGAAACATATCAACCAATGGTATTTCCTATGCCCTCCAATATCTTGTTATTCCAAATCTCAATGGGTAAACCAGGCAACAATACCCATATCTTTTGAATGAATGTAGGTTCCCTTTGTGGGTCAAAGCTGAACATCCACCTCTTGAGACATAAACCTGATGGGCCCCATAACTAGTCATTTTCCAACAAAAGGGTTTCATATGATTTAGATTGCACAAGCAAACATACTCAACCACATACAAGAAGATGAAAGGATGACAAGTACCCCAACATAGGCTTTTAATGCTCACCCAAACATAGTTTCAAAGAGACACCTTTAACAATATTGCCTATAAAATATCCCAACCACTGCCATGGTCATCAAACCTTTTGAGTGCTCAACATAAAATGTTCTAATTCTTCTTTTATGTGGCACTTATACTCGTTTTTTCATTGGGTTAGGGTGAACCTATACAAACTTAAAACAATGTTTAATTGTGACTTTAGGTTAGGACCAACCTAAAAATAACTTAAAGTTGTTTCTAGTAATTAAATTTTCTTTCATTTGGATCCCCTCCTACTAGGGATGACCTCATCATAATCAAATATAACATCCAAATTTGTCCTTCCAAGTGAATTTGACCTTCTTTTTGCTTAATTAGTCATCCATTAAGGTCATTTATTTCCTTCTTTTGTAGCCACAATGTCAATGAAGCATGTGTTATGCCTCTAGTGGACCTTGTTTTACCATAGAGATACTTTCTAATGCCACATGGCACAATTTCAAGAAATATGTTCCTCCATTAGCTCTTTTTTTTCACATGCCTTACTCTGAACTTTCTCCATTGTAGGTATTTTTTTTGTATTTTGTTTTCTTACCGTATGTCATGATATAGCCACCTATTGAAGCGTGGCATTCATATTCTACATAGTTCTTCATTTAGCCATGGGTTTCGGGCCTTGGTTTCAATCTTTGGAACAAGGTTCTTCATCAATGATGCAACAAAAATGTAATGAAATCCATGTATCCATGCCTCAAATGTGCCAAGTCTAACAAAATGGAATCTCTTGGTGAAATTTTCCTCTAGAACATCCTCCAACAAGACAACCATATTTCTCCACACCTTGGACGATGAATGGTGCTATGGAAAGATGGAATAAAGTGCATATCATCCACAACTCGTAACTTCCATTGAAGTCTAAGGATGTTTTGTTGTGCTCGGATGACACCCAGATTTTTACGGGGGTAGCAACTAGCTCCACCCTGGCATTGCACTCCCTTGTGGGGTGTGAGAGAACTCTAGAATATCTATTGTACCTGGAAGGTGAATCAACAGGTTAGATACCCATTGGGTTAGGGTGAACCTGTACAAACTTAAAACAATGTTTAATTGTGAATTTAGGTTAGGACCAACCTAAAAATAACTTAAAGTTTTTTCTATTAATTATTTTTTCTTTCATTTGGATCACCTCCTACTAGGGATGACCTCATCATCACTAAATATAACATCAAAATTTGTCCTTCCAAGTGAGTTTGACCTTCTTTTGCTTAATTAGTCATCCATTAAGGTCATTTATTTCCTTATTTTGTAGCTACAATGTCAATGAAGCATGTGTTATGCCTCTAGTGGACCTTGTTTGACCATAGAGATACTTTCTAATTCCCAAATCATTTGGTATAAGTGGGGCTTGTTGTATGGATGGAGGTGACTAGGGGTTGTTCCCCTACTACATGATGCTCTGACAACTCTTTAGATAAGACGATGGGTTGATCATCACTTTGAAGGTATTTCTTTTCTACAACATCGACCAATAATTTATTGCTTTATACCTTTCAACCAACTTATTGAAAAGCATATCCATGGGATTATTTGATAGGCTTGCAAAGTGTCATCAAGTTTCTTCCTTCTTTCCATGCAATGTTGAATAAAAAAATCCTCATCGTAGATTTCTTCAAGAGCCCACTCACAATCTCAAAATCCTTCAAATTGCTTTGATGAAACTTGAAATTCAAGACACAACCCTTGGACAATCTTTACAAAACCATTAATGTGTTGCAATTCTTCTCAACGTACAAACGAACAATTTCATCATAATATCCTCATGAATAACGTTTAGGTATGCCATAAAATCCCTAGTCGTGACCTCCATTTGTATTGTCAGTATTTGAGATGGAGGTCCCAAGGTGATAAGTATCTAATGGTGGGGTCAGTTGTTCAGATGATGGGGAGGTAGGGTTTAAGGGAATGTGTTTCACCTTATTTTTTATACTAAATGCAAAAAAAATTCATCATAACATCTTCATGAATGATGCCCATGCAACCAAATGCACGTGGAATATGTGTCACTTATCATGCAACATGGATTAGGTAGATACCCTATCTTACCACCACTTCCCTTGCCACCCTTAAGTCCTTATTTAATTCCATAGGTTTATCATGCAATATGGTTTAGCATGTGTTTTTTTTGTTGTCAAGATTTGGTGGTCTGTGCTTGTCATGCAACATGGATTAGGTAGATACCCATGTTCAACCCTAGGTTTCTTTGATTCCTACAAAACTATTTTTGTTTCCCTATAGTATTGGGGTTTAGGATGGCCTTGTGGGAGTTGAAAATGCAACACATGGGGGTTAGCAAAAATTAGAGGTGTTTTGTGTCATGTGGTTCCTCTTCCAGTAGAGGGTGCCTAGTTGGTTATCCTACTCTAGTATTTATATTTTTCTATACCATTTCTAGAAGTTATAGCATTGCTCAAGTTCAAGTGAGATTTTTTTTTTTAGGTTCATTACACACAAATCCAACAAACAACAACCTTAATACTATTTTTTTCTTAGACCCATATGATAAATTTATCATGTCCTTAGTGTTTTCACATTTTTAATATGTCCTTAATATGTCCAAAATCAAGAGGGATATCACATTAAATTAGGTGGTTGACCACTAATATTGGTAATTGCACCCTAGTCTAATTGTGCATCCAAAACTAAAGATATAAAATTTTTATTTAGAACTGTGAATATGATGATGGGTGTTAGGACCACACAATGTACCTTTTTGCCTATACGTTTTGCCACTATTACACTCTTGATCACCCATATTTAGACTCATACTATCACTTTATCTGATCATTCCAAAGGTATACAACGTCCCTTCTCATAACTATACGTTTAATCTATTTTGCATAATATTTTACATCACTCTCGTACTTAACCATTGATTAGAAATGTATAAGTGTTCAAGCTGCAGATTAGCATTTGAAGCCTGTTGTTGAAACACAGAGTTGTTACACAGTCCAAGGTCGCAGATGCTGAAACACAGAGCTATTACACAGTCCAAGGTCGCAGATGCTAAAACACAGAGCTGTTACACAGTCCAGAGCCGCAGATGTTGAAACATAGAGGAAGCTGCCCAGGATCGTAGACACTGAAACACAGAGCTGTTACACAGTCCAGAGCCACAGATGATGAACACAGAGGAAGCCGCCAGGACCGACGATGCTGAAACACAAAGGAAGCCATTACAGTCAGCAGTCAACAACAACTCTAAAGCACCAACCATCGCTCCTACATAAGAATGATGACACAGTCAAGAGCGCAATTCCAGTGGCTGAAACAGCCTGCGATTTGCAATGCTGAAACAACATCAGCAACAACGAGAAGAAGCTCTTACTCCAGCCGTAACAACAATACCTCATTCAGCACCTGTAATAGTATTCTGTTGCATGAGACTATGACATCCTATTCTGGTTTAGAAAGTCGATCCGACTAAGAATAGGAATCAGATACACATTGTAATTTTTGATCAATTGTATCGAAGGGGTTCCCTCTTTAAATAAGAGGAAATCATCATTCGAAGGATGGAAGTTTTATGTATTGAGAAAGCTTCAGAGAGAGGGACGTATTTCATTTTCCAGATTGTAATATGACATTTTGATAGATGAATAAAAAACTGCTTTGAGTATCCTTATCTAGCCTTCTCGTTTCAGGGGAATCTTGTGAGAAGGGAGGGCCCACCTTCTTCACAAGATTCACCCATTAGTTTTACAGTGTGTTAGTATAATTTCTGTTTGTGCCTTGATTAACTTTTGTCTTGCTGAAACACTACTTTTTATGAATTCTGCTTTGCTGAAACACTACTAAACTTTGTCTTGTTAAGAACTTTAGTTTATTGAATGTTACACGAATTCATAATCATTTTAATTAGTAAACTTGTGTGATGGTTCTATAAGGTTTGCTAAATAGAGACTGGATTAAGGATTCCTGCTTAGAAAGGAAGGGATTAGAAGGTCCTATTCTCTGTAGATTTCAATTAGTTCTGTAAGTGTGCTAATCAGAGACTGGATTAAGAATTCTTGCTTAGAAAGGAAGGGATTAGAAGGTCCTATTCTCTGTAGATTTAAATTATTTCTGTAAGTGTGCTAATCAGAGACTGGGTTAAGAATTCTTGCTTAGAAAGGAAGGGATTAGAAGGTCCTGTTCTCTATAGATTTCAATTATTTCTACAAGTGTGCTAATCAGAGACTGGGTTAAGAATTCCTTCTTAGAAAGGAAGGGATTAGAAGGTACTGTTCTCTGTAGATTTCAATTATTTCCGCAAGTGTGCTAATCAGAGACTAGGTTAAGGATGCCTGCTTAGAAAGGAAGGGATTAGAAGATCCTGTTCTCTGTAGATTCCATTATTTCTGCAAGTGTGCTAATCAGAGACTGGGCTAAGGGTTCCTACTTAGAAAGGAAGGAATTAGAGGGTCTTGTTCTCTGCTAGATAGAGTTAGCCTTCTACGCATTAATGTTTTCATGAAAGTGTGTTAATCAGAAACAAGGTGCTGGAGTTCCTGCTCGGGAATAAGGGTCCTGTTCTCTGGTTACAAAATAGTTGTTCTTCCCTGTTGCACTTGCCATTTTTATGTAATCCAGGATTCTGTCGATTAATCTTTAAAGATCTGCAATAGGTAGGTTGCTTTCCTGTAATACAAGTCAGAACTTCAGTTCATTCAGGGAAAGTGTGATTAATATAGTTTCCTTTACTACAACTCTAAGTTGCTTTTGGAATTGAGCATATATAGTGCGTGGTTATCTTTGAAATAAACAGACTTCCCTGGGTTGACAATTTATGTATCACTTGATTGTTTGAGTTAATCAAGCAATTATAGTGACCAACAATGGGCTACTAACTAACAACATGTGCACATGCAACTGAAGGTACAAACAAATAGGTACCTGTCAGATATTTCTTTGTCGAGTAAGGAAAGCTTAGGACAAATAGAGGCCATAAATGCGACTGCATCTAGTAGATATGATAAGAAAATAAGGACCAGAGGTGAAAAAGTCAGAATAAAATTTTGTAGATGCATGAAATTTTTTCTTTCCGAAGGAGGATCATGCTCTTATGATGATGAGAGCATAGGAGACATAGATGTTCCACTCAGGTATAAGCATCTAGTGAAGCAATGGGTACCTAAGGAACTACCTCCTATAGATGTTGACTTCCTTGTCAACAATAGGACATATCACATTGCACCATCCTCCTTGCATGGCATGGGGCTATTTTCCATGGATGGAATAATTATAAAATACAATACAGTAACTGAATTGATGGACTATGTCGGACCATGTTACAATTATAATGATTGGATGCAGTTGGTCCGGTACATGCGAAGTATGTGAAGATATGCACTTACTGCAAATTATATACAACTAATAAACAAGGATAAAAATAAGGGAGAGACTATCTATATTGATGGAAGGCCTAAAGCTTCCGACAATATCGTAGGGTTTATAAACAACACATGACCCAAGACAAAAAACAAACAACTGAATTGAATATTTGAGGGACGAGAAGAGAATCGGGTAGTCCTGTGCGCAATAAAAGAGATACCTCCCAGGGAAGATTTATTAGTGGATTACCATTTGAATCGAATAGAAACATTGACTAATAGTGTGCAGGTTCTTATTCAACACCTCTTTAAGAAACTTGTACTTATTGCATTATATTTTTTTATTATCTTTAACATTGTTGTAAATATTNNNNATTGTTTTTTTGTTATCATTAACAATTTTTTAAATATTTGGGGGTTCTAACTATATTATAATGTGGCAAGATGATCGTGGAAAAGGGCCAGCCGCAAAACATGTAAATGATTATCAA
>CBVK0101911134.1:0-11011 GCA_900067695.1 Picea abies
ACCAAAACAATGATGATCCTTGCATAATGGCTTGGGATCATTACACTTTCATTGAATATGATTCGACAAAAAATCAATATTATACCCACCAAATAAATTACAATAGTTTTTATTTGGCCCTTGCTAAGTCATAAGTTACTTTGTTAGTGATAGATTATAGGTGGTTGAACTAGCATGTGGTTTATAATGGCTTCATCTCCAGTGATTGCCACTATAAACCCATTTCTTGTTAAAAAAATTGCATATGACTCATTCAAAACAGATGGGTGAACATGTATAGGTCAATCCTAGTTTTGTTGGATTTCCATGCAGTTTTTCCCCACGAGATATTTTTATTTGCAAGTTAGTAAATCCATATCCTCTTCCAGATTGAACATATTGAAATATCCACATACCAACCAAGTGGATTTGGAAAATTCATTGACTGTCAATTTATAGAAAGGAGCACATTTTTCAATGTCATTCGATGCATAAACATTGACTAAATATATTATTAAACCATCCAAATTCAACACAATCCAAAGCCTCCTGTAAAAAGGGTCATACACCCACTGTCTAAATAATGAAGCAAGTTGGAAGAGCTTGTATTTTCCACTTAACACTTTCCTTCAACATGATTCGATAGAAAATCAATATTATACCCGCTAAATTATTCCAATAGTTTTTATTTGGCCCTTGCTAAGTCATAAGTTACTTTTCTAGTGCTAGATTACAGGTGGTTGATATTAGCATGTGGTTTATAGTGGGGGCCACTTCAGTGATTGCCACTATAAACCCTTTTCTTGTTTAAAAAAATATCATATGACTCTTTCATTCAAAATAGATGGGTGAACAACCCGCAGGGGGTGTAGACTGACTGACAAGTATTGTGTTAATGTAAGGAAATATGTAAAGGAGGTCTCAAGTTTGATTCTCACCCCGACTTATCCATTCCCCATGCTTGAGGGTTGTGTTGATGCACCTGGAGGTTATAGTGGTAGAAGAAAAGAATTGACCCTGTGTCACAAGAGTACGAGGACCTCCTAAGTTATTGATTTCACTAGCATTAAAAAAATAAAAAAAAATAAAAAATAAAAAAATAGATGGGTGAACACATATAGGCCAATCCTAGTTTTGATGGATTTCCATGCATTTTGTCCCCACAATATATTTTTATTTGCAAGTTAGTAAAACCATATTTTCTTCCACATTTACCATATTGAAATATCCACATACCAACCAATGGGATTTAAACAATTCATCGACTATCCATTTGCAAAAAGGAACACATTTTTCAGTGTCATTCGATGCAAATATGTTGGATAAATATAGTATTCAACCATCCAAATTCAATCAAATTCAAATCCTCCTCTAAAAAGGGTCATACACCTATTGTATAACTAATGAAGAAAATTTAGAGAGATTAGAGTTCCCACTTGACACTTTCCTTCAACATGATTTGATGGAAAATAAAAATTATACCTCCCAAATTAATTAAAATATTTTTTTTTGCCCTTGCTAAGTCATAAGTTACCTTCATAGTGTTAGCTTATAGGTGGTTGATACTAGAATGTGGTTTATAGTGGGATCCACTCTAGTTATTTCCAATATAACCCTTTTCCTTTTAAAAAAATCTCATATGACTCTTTCATTTAAAATAGATGGGTGAACATGTATAGGTCAATCCTAGTTTTGATGGATTTCCATGCATTTTTCCCCATGACATATTTTGATTTGAAAGTTACTAAATACATATCCTCTTCCACATTGACCATATTGAAATATCCACATACCAACCAATCGGATTTATACAATTTATCGACTATCCATTTGCAAAAAGGAGCACATTTTTCAATGTCGTTTGATGCATAGATGTTGGATAAAAATAGTATTAAACCATCAAAATTCAATAAAATTCAAATCCTCCTCTAAAAAGGGTCATACACCCACTATAAAAGTAATGAAACAAGTTGGCAGATCTTGGAGTTTCCACTCAACACTTTCCTTCAACCTGATTTAATGGAAAATCAATATTATACCTGCCAAATAAATTACAATAGTTTTTATTTGGTCCTTGCTAAGTCATAAGTTACCTTGATAGTGCTAGCTTGCATGTGGTTGATTCTAGCATCTGGTTTATAGTGGGAGACACTCCAATAATTTCCATTACAAATCCTTTTATTGTTTAAACAAATATCATATCATTCTTTCATTCAAAATAGATGGGTGAACACGTATACAAAAATCCTAGTTTTGATGGATTTCCATGCATTTTTCCCCATGATATATTTTTATTTGCAAGTTAGTAAATCCATATCATCTTTCACATTGATCATATTGAAATATCTACACACCAAAAAATGGGATTTACACAATTCATGGACTACCCATTTGCAAAAAGGAGCACATTTTTCAGTGTCATTTGATGCATAGATGTTGGATAAATAGAGTATTAAAACATCCATATTCAATAAAATTAAAATCCTCCTCTAAAAAGGGTCATACACCCACTGTATAACTAATGAATCAATATGGAAGATATTGGAGTTTCCACTCAACACTTTCCTTCAACTTGATTCGACGAAAAATCAAAATTATACCTGCCAAATAAATTACAATAGCTTTTATTCGGTCCTTGCTAAGTCATAAGTTTCCTTGATAGTTCTAGCTTACAGTTGGTTGATACGCGAATGTGGTTTATAGTTGGAGCTACTCAATTTATTGCCATTGTAAAACATTTTCTTATTAAAATAAATCACATCTATCGCATTCATTAAAAATACATGGGTGAACATGTATAGGTCAATCCTAGTTTTGATGGATTTCCATGCATTTTTTCCCCATTAGAAATTTTGATTTGAAAGTTAGTAAATCCATATCATCTTCCATATTGACCATATTGAAATATCCACATACCAACCAATAGGATTTAGACAATTCATCGACTATCCATTTGCAAAAAGGAGCACAGTTTTCAGTGTCATTCGATGCATATATGTTGGCTAATTATAGTATTCAACCATACAAATTCAATAAAATTCAAATCCTCCTCTAAAAATGGTCATACACCGATTGTATAACTAATGAAGCAAGCTGGACGAGCTTGTAGTTTCCACTCAACACTTTCCTTCAACATAATTCAATGAAACATCAATATTATACCCACCAAATAAACTACAATAGTTTTTGTTTGGCCCTTGATAAGTCATATGTTACCTTGATAGTGATATCTTACATGTGGTTGATAATAATATGTGGTTTATATTGGTTCTGTCTTACATGTGGTTGATAATAACATGTGGTTTATATTTGGATCCACTCTAGTGATTTCCACTATAAACCATTTTTTTGTTAAAAAAAATCTCATATGACTCTTTCATTCAAAATAGATCAGTGAACACATATAGGCCAATCCTAGTTTTGATGTATTTCCATGCATTTTTCCCCATGAGATATTTTGATTTGCAAGTTAGTAAACCTTACCCTCTTCCACATTGACCATATTGAAATATCCACATACCAACCAATTGTATTTAAACAATTAATTGACTATCCATTTGCAAAAAGGAGCACATTTTTTAGTGTCATTCGATGCATAGATGTTTGATAAATATAGTATTCAACCATCCAAATTCAATAAAATCAAATCCTCCTCTAAAATGGGTCATATACCAATTGTATAACTAATGAAGCAATTTTGGAGAGCTTCGATTTTCCACTCAACACCTTTCTTCAACATGATTTGATGAAAAATCAATATTATACCCACCAAATAAATTACAATAGTTTTTATTTGGCTCTTGCTAAGTCATAAGTTACCTTGCTAGTGGTAGATTATAGGTGGTTGATATGAGCATGTGGTTAATAGTGGGATCCACTCCAGTGATTTCCACTATAAACCATTTTCTTTTTAAAAGAAATGTCATATGACTCTTTCATTCAAAATAGATGGGTGAACACGTATAGGCCAATCTTAGCCTTGATGGATTTCCATGCATTTTTCCCTATTAGATATTTTGATTTCCAGGTTAGTAAATCTATATCCTATTCTGAATCCACATTGACCATATATAAATATCCACATACCAACTAATGGGATTTAGACAATTCATCGACTATCCATTTGGAAAAAGGAGCACATTTTTCAGTGTCATTCGATGCATAGATGTTGGCTAAATATAGTAGTTCAACCATTCAATTTAAATAAAATTCAAAGCCTCCATTAAAAAGGGTCATACACCCATTTTATGACTAATTAATCAAGTTGAGAGAGCTTGTATTTTCCACTCAACACTTTCCTTCAACATGATTCGACGAAAAATCAATATTATACCCGCCAAATAAATTACAATAGTTTTTATTTGGCCCTTTCTAAGTCACAAGTCACCTTTCTACTGATATATTACAGGTGTTTGATAATATCATGTGGTTTATAGTGGTATCCACTCCAATTATTTCCACTATGAACCCTTTTCTTGTTAAAAAACTCTCATATGACTATTTCATTCAAAATAGATGGGTGAACATGTATAGGCCAATCCTAGTTTGGATGGATTTCGATGCATTTTTCCCCATGAGATATTTTGATTTTCAAGTTAGTAAATCCATATCTTATTCCACATTCACCATATCCAAATATCCACATACCAACATATGGGCTTTGGAAAATTCATTTACTATCAATTTGGAAAAAGGAGCACATTTTTAAGTGTCATTTGGTGCATAGATGTTGGCTAAATATAGTATTCAACCATCCAAATTCAATAAAATTTAAATCCTCCTCTTAAAAGGGTCATAAACCCATTTTATAACTAATAATGGAATTTGGGAGAGATCGGTGTGTCCACTCAACACTTTCCTTCAACGCAAGTCAGTGGAAAATCAATATTATACCTGCCATATAAATTACAATAGTTTTTATTTGGCCCTTGCTAAGTCATAAGTTACCTTTCTAGTGATATCTTATAGGTGGTTAATACTAGCATGTGGTTTATAGTGGGAGACACTGCAGTGAATTCCATTATAAACCTTTTTTTTTGTTAAAAAAAATCTCATATGACTCTTTCATTCAGAATAGACGGATGAACACCTATAGGCCAATCCTAGTTTTGATGGATTTCCATGCATTTTTTTCCCCGTGAGATATTTTGATTTGTAGGTTAGTAAATATATATCCTCTTCCAAATTGACCATATTCAAATATCCACATACCAACCAATGGGATTTAGACAATTCATCGACTATCCATTTGCAAAAAGGAGCACATTTTTCAGTGTCATTATATGCATAATTGTTGGCTAAATATAGTATTCAACCATCCAATTTCGATAAAATTCAAAGCCTCCTATAAAAAGGCTAATACACCCACTGTATAACAAATGAAGCAAGTTGTGAGAGCTTGATGTTTCTACTCAACATTTCCTTCAAGATGATTCAATGGAAAACAATATTATACCTCGCAAATAAATTACAATAGTTTTTAACAAAAATCTAGTGATTTTTAATTATTGAATACATGAAACATCAAGATTATTTTAAATTCCTTAGTTGAGTACCTTGGTTTTATTGTAGGATTAATGAGATCCATAATGTTACATGAGATTATAATATGAATGATAGAAATATATTCCATGTTATCTTTGTTAACATTATCGCTTATGTTGGCTTAGCCCTCAAAATAATTTGAAGATGTTGTACCTTTTATGATTGAGGCATGCAATCAATATTATATTTAGTGTGAACCTAGGCCTTTTGATGAGATCCCTTGAGGTTTATGTCTTCTCAAGGATTTAAATGGAGGTGAGGGATGTGTTCTCTTTCCTCCTACTTGAGAGGAGGAGTCCTGGGAAGGGTGCACTACATCCTTACAAATTGTTGAGATCACGGGCTTAGTGGTTGCTAACATACGATATATTGTTATCTTAGCAGGTTGTGCATTTTGGGTTGTAATGGATATAAGTGATCATTATTCATTTCTATATTCTTATTTTATTCTATATATCTTACGAGTTTGTGTACACACATAGTTTTGTATTTGTTAATTTTCTAATTACACTTTAGGTATTTTCCATACAACCTATCGTATTTTAGAACATTAGAGTCCCTTATGAGGCTTGTTCCCGACTTTGTGTTTTTTTGTACTTTCCCAGAGGATCCTTGATCAACATTATTTTCTAATGAAATTTCCTATTCATCATCAACATGAAAATTTTTCAATGTGGATTTTTTCTCCTCAAGTTATCCTTTTTTAAATCCATATTATTTAAGGAAAATGATTGAGAAATTTGAACCTAGTAACCAATATCATTCCAAGTCAACTTAGTAGTTGGAGCAGTTGGATATCCATGCCTCTAGAAATATGGAGTGGATACAATATGGAATATTGAAGGAAATTGTTGTGTTCAATTCCAACTTGTTTAGAATCTAGGTTGAGTAGTGATTTTCTCATCTTCTTGATATGTTTTTACAAACATTCTATGGTATCTATGACATTGGTATTGCATATGCCCTTGCTTTGGCATTGCTTGGGAACAAATATATTGACACTATATTTTTGTTGAGTTCCTTTGGTGAATTGTTAAAACTCTATTTTACTTCAATAGTGTTGTCACTTGCACCACACCACTATGCATAGTGCTATAGCCTTTTAGCACCTTATTTGATGAGATCACTTTAGTTGGGTTGGATTCTTTCAATCTATTCAAGTTTTATTTTGAAACTTCCAATATGATTTGGGTTTGGTTTTAATATTTTTGGTTCACATTACTATGGAAGTGTTTTCTTCATTCTATAATAAGGCTTTGTCTCATTTATATCTTGTGGAGTGGATTTTGGTTTTTAATCTCAATCTCACGAAAATCATCAAGGATTCATTGCTTCCTACCTTGTTTCTAAGTAAGTTTGTTTTACACATCAATTTTGATAGATTTGTCCACACCAAATGAAACAACATTTTCCCTCTCTTCTGAAAGAATTAGAGGTCATTTCCTCTATTGTTTGTAGGAGTGATAGATATCATTACTCATTAGTATAGTCTTATTCTAATACACTTGTCTTACAAGATTGTGTAAGCACATACATTGTTGTTTTCCTTGAATTATTTTTTATTATGTAAATAAAGTGTGTCTCTATGTCTACTATACTCTTATAAGAGTTTAGGAGGTTGATAAATCTTATTTGTATGTGATATTTGTCTAAAAATATTTTTTCCTAAGTTTAGGATGAGTTGTTAGATGGTTGAGAGAAATTTTCAATCTCTCTCAGTTAAGAAGTGGTTGAATATAAAAAAAATGTTTTCCAAAACCCTTGAGCACATGCGCCCTTGGTCTTGTTATATGTATGGTTATGGAGCCATATTATGGAGGTGATTCTTGTAATGATATAAATGCTTAAAATTATCATAACAGAATAGACGTTAACACCATGTACAACAATGTGAGTGTGGATCACAACTACAAGATGAATAAGTTACCCAATAACTCCTTATATAATAGGAGAACCTCCTCCACATAACCAATTACATTCATACATCAAAATTCACATGTCCCCCAATAATGAATACATGAGCTCTATATATACCTATTCACACTTGTACATGACGCCCTCTTACTATTAGGTCGTCCCTATTACATATATATTTACACATTACATGTACATTTATCCCCATATATGCCCCCCTTGTGGTCATATCATATAAATTTAACCCTATATATGCCCCCCTTGGGTCATAACATAGTACCCTCCTTCAAAAAGATTTGTCCTCAAAGCTTTGTAATTAGAGGCTTCACATGTGATGAAACCAAGTAATATGATTTTCTTATGTTCCTACATTATTCATTCCATTGATAATGATTTATCCATCCAAAATCAATTATTTTCGATCTTAATACTTGGTGTCTAGTTGTTGCATAATTTTATTTCCTTTGATTCCATGTATTTTTTTTGTGGATTCTCCAATTTGTAGTGGTTGATGGTCTTTTATAATATTTTGTTGAAGACTAGTTTGTAATTCCTTCTTCCATGAATATTGACAAGTATTCCATATTCTTCCTTGATAATGTTGATATCAACCCTCTTTTCATTATTGAAATGTTTCCTGGTAATGAGGATGTCGATATGGTTCCACTTTTGATGGTTTTTCTTCACTCTACATGTGCATTTCATCTATATTGTTTTTAGAGACAATGGAATCCTCTATCTTCCTAGATTTCTCTTTGATTGTTATAGCCTTGGAGATAATACCCTCAAATTTGGCACGTACATCCTCTAGATGGAGTTCAACTGCTTCAAGTATCTTTTGGTGACCTTATTGAATGTTGTCTTCTTACTCCTTTTGAAGATGCAATGTCACCCCATTTATCAAATTATGACATCCTTCCTCAACTATAGAATTCAATTCTTATTTTACCTCATCAATATTTAGGGAGTCCTCAACCTTGTTGTAAATGTCCTCTTCGAGTCTTTTGGTAGTTTCTTCATCTAATTTGTCCTTTATTTTTCTTGATTTTGACAATGCTTCTTTTCTTATTTCAATATCTTAACCTCATCGAGTAATTTTTTGTTATGATTTTGTAATCTACATATCTCTTAATATTATTTTTTTTCATATTTTCCCTTGAATCATCCTTTTCCCACTTTCCTTGGTTACTATTTTCTTGCTTTAAGTTCTTAACCTCCTTAATGAGTGATTCATTAAGTGATCATATATTATATAGCTCGTCACCGTTCTTATTAATCTCTTCCTTTTTCTTTTTAATTCATCTTGAATTCTATACAATTCCTCAATTTTTGTATCCCTAATCCATTTATCTAAGAAGGGTTTTTCAAATTCTTCCCATGTGGAGTAGAGTCTAGTATATTCATCAAGGATTCTCCAACAATTGTAAGCTTCACAATCAAACCTAATTCTTTCATGAAAAGGATCCTTACAATGTTCTTTTAAAATACTTAACCATTCCATGGGATCGATTTCATCTTTATCTTCATCTCCTATAAATTTAGGTATTTCCATTGATTCTTAAGTGAAGTATAACCCCAATCCTCAACTTACAACCTTAGTATAATAACATTTCCAATATAATATTATGTGGTTTCCCTTTCTACTACCTTTTAAATCACCTCAAACATACATCCTGATTAAAAGTTACGATAGTTTTAAATGAACATACCTTTGAAAACCCTGATTTCGTGTGCGTGCTTCTGGTTGACCTTCCTTCGGATGTATTTCTGAAATTTCATCCCTTATGAGTATAAAATTTCGACCTATAGTACTCCAAAAAAAAAATTATATAATTCCTTAGGTATAACCAAAGTTGGGTGTGCCAAATGAAAGTTATGGTAACTTTCTCAAACCTTGTTGAATTTTGGCCTATTCTAGAGAGCGAACTTGTACAGAATGTCACACATCCAATATTGGATAAATGATTATGAAATTCACTCCCAAAGTACTATGGAATGTCCTCTTTTCCATGCAACTATTTTGAAAACATTTGTATTGTCTATGAAGAAGATATTATTATTTTACTTGGAACACATGTTTGAGACTAGTTTTAGGACTAGTCAAAAACCCTATCTTCCACAGGGTGTATCTACGAAAGTACAATGACCCAAAAGATGAAATTTGTACCACGGGTAACTTGATGTGTATTTTAAACATCATCCAAGTTTCTCTTTCGTAAGTGGCCCCGACCAATTGTTATAGAAAAAATTCCATGATAACTTTCTTGAGGAAGCAAAATCCTAGGATCGATGCTCTGATACCAAATGTAATGTACCAAATGCTTAAAATATCATAAAAGAATATAAATACACACCATGTGGATTCTCTAGATCTTGAATTATGGAAATGGTAGAAATGGCATAAAATTCACACCAAGGGTATGTTGCATGGACATGGTTTTTGTTAGGATATTTAAACACTTATGAGTTAGTTAAGATATACTTGGTCTAATGTGTCTTTAGGTAAAAGTGTGTTTCTTAGTGTGTTTATTTAGTATGCATTTGTAGGTGTTTATTTAGTATGCATTTGTAGTTAGGAAATCCGACGGTCACGATATATTCTCGATGTGGAGTGATCTGACAGTTCATATTATCCTCAATCTTAACAACCATTGATCGGTGGCTTAGCACCCGATTGGTCCATGATATCTATTTAAATATCATGGAGGGTCATTTTCCGATGATCAATTGTGAGAAACTCTCTGTAATTTTTTTCTTTTGCATTAATAAACTGCTCCAAGTGGCCATGTTGGATGGGGTCATGGATGTTTCCTCGTAGGGGTTTTACCACCTCAAAACATCGGTGTGTTAATATTTGATCTAGTTGTGTGAGTGGTTACTTAATGTGTTCTTCCTCTATTGGAATACATATGTTGTCGAACATGGTATCAGATCATGTTTGAAGACCCACTCCTATTGTAGATCAAAATCATGAAGCCGAGTTGTCTCATCTCCATTTTCTTCCATTTTCATACATTTATGGGATGAGAGGACTATTCCATTATGTTCATAACGCTCATTTCATTCATGAATTCTTTTTTTTTCACTCGAAAAGGTTTCCATTTTCCCAAGATACAACCATTTCAGCTAGATCCAGAGGTATAAAGCCTGAATACGCCCTTTAATTTTTTTTTGCAGAGTATTATTTCGGTTTTATATTGTTTGTTTCCGGGTTGCTACTCTTTTAGATCTGTGTATGATCGTTTCCCCATGCCTTGTGCGATCTCAAAAAATTAGAAACATATAGGAAAAAGTGCATTTTCTGGGCAAGCTAACCGAGATCTAACCCTTGTTGTCATCAAGAAACAATTTTTTTTTCTTGTGTGAAAATAGTTTTTTTTAGCACGCTCTCCAAGGTCATCTTCAACAACAACAACAAAAACACCCCCAGACCTTCTTTCTAAACAATAAGTCTCTCTCTTTGTTACTTTTTTTTGAAAAAGTTCAAGTCTCCTTTTTTGTTACTTTTTTTTTGAAAAAAATCGTGGTCCATTGTAAAGTGTATTTCACTTCAAGTATAAAAGTGAATCACTAT
>CBVK0101911135.1:0-11074 GCA_900067695.1 Picea abies
CAAAGCTATCTCAAGTATAATCTATAGCATAACTCTTCATGCATATGCAAGCCTTATCCTTTTAAAACTTAGCCTTTTCCATTAGAGACACCTCTTTATATAGGGTGAAAGAGGGATGGATGAGGAGATTAGGATGATCCCACTAAATCAGAGAAGAGAGTAAGATACAAATCGATCGGAGGCCACCTCATCTTCTAGAAGATTCCCTTATAGAACATTCTTGAATTTTGACTTTTCCCTTGCTTAAGAATCATTGAATATTATGCACATGTAGCCTACGATGACACCACAGTCCATATTTTGTGCAGCGTGTGACGATCAAGCATCGTCACACCGCAAGCATAGAGCAGAGTGCAACGATCTTCCTTGTCATAGTTTTTGAGGGAGGAAAAGCAAACTACTTTTCTCATGGAGAAAGTCTCTTCTAATATTTTCAAGGAACAAGGAAGTTAGATAAGCACATGTCGTCAGTTGATCACTGGGGTGACCAAAATAATGTGTAATATAATGCCCTCAAAGTATGAAGCTGGAACCCATGACAGTTGAAATACTTTGTAGAATGTGTGTGTCGAAAACAAGGAGTGTATCGATCGGGAACCTGTAAACAACAAAGCATATGCATAATAATATACCATCTTCTGAGGTAGGCACCCCCATACTCAGACTACAAGTGACTCTGTCATAAGTGTCAAGTGAATCATGGCCACTAAAAATACAATGTGGATCCATGTCAAAATGATGAATACTCTTTCGCAACATGGACCGATATGATGAGATCTAGGGTCTTCATTTGCATCATCTCTAAGTACGAATCTAGCCATGTTATTACATGTGTTGAAGTCAAACATGGTAGAAAACTCTTGATTACCGGTCATTAATGAAAATTGTTAACAAGTGCGAGGGAAATCGCCATTGATGTCAATGACTCCCAAGGTACTCCTAGTACAATCCAATGAGTGTGAATGAATGAGTTGAATTCAAACACTCGATGGAGTCCTCCAATCAATGACCAATGATTTGAATCCACTATTGGAAGCGAAGAGACCTACCATTAAGGCATGCAGGCTCCAAGGTACTTTTTGATTTCTAAGTCTTGTTCCTAGATAATGAGTTGAAGTCGATAGGAAAAGACTCATCATATGAGGGACTTAATGTATCTCTCATAAATGACACGAAATATGTAACATATTTGAAGTAGATCAGAGTATGAAGTGATTTGAAACTGACTCAGGGAAGGTCCGCGTGGTAGAAAATTTATAACTGCAGATGGTCGACTCGATAGAAGGCTAGTTTACGTTGGAATTCTCTTGAACATATGAATGAAACGACAATTGTCTTGGTAGAATTTAATCTAGGAGGACCCAACATATGAATAAATGACCCAACAAATGAAGGGGGGGTGTCATGTTCAACAGTGACTTTATTTCCACTACCACAAATACAAAGACACATTTCTTTCTGAGTTTTACCCCACCCTTTCTGGCAAGTACCTCTTTATTTTTATGCAAGATTGAGGAGGATAACATATGCTTGTGATGTAAGATCATACTTTGGATGAGTCCCTCGGAGTATGTTTAACGAACCCTAAGAAGGAGTGGNNNGAGTATGTTTAACGAACCCTAAGAAGGAGTGGTTTGATCCCATATGGGCCTTTCGATGCTTGTTTAACGAGTCCAAAGAAAGAAAATGAAGGGGTTTTTTATGTTTAGAGATTCTGAAAAAAAACTTAAAGGGAACTCCATAAGGTCCTTTTTTATAATTTATTCTGATAATATAGTGGTCATCAGACGTTTTATTGAAATACTTTTACCAGCATGAAAAGAACAAGGTCGCTCGGCTATCTTTTCATGTTTATGGAGCTTGAAAATAGCTTAAAGGATATTCCGTATGATTCATTTTTCGTATTACCAATGTGAGTTCGAAAAAGAGACAAAAGATTACTCGATTGCATTCTCATGGTTTCATGAGCATGAGAAATAATTAAGATTGTGCTTGGAGTTTTTCCTTAAAAAACCCTAAAAGCATATATTCATAAGAAAAACACATAAAAACAATAAAAAATGGTGGACCCCTATCAAACATCTCGTCCTTAGATCTTTCAATCTGTATCAGAAAACGCTTTGCAAAGTTGGTTAGACTTTAGGGCATGGGTAAAATATATAAAATAATTTAATTTTGTAATAAAATATGGTAAAAAGCACTAAAATAGGCCAAAACAACCCTTTTACCATTTCATTTTGCAATTTCACCCAAATACTGCCCAAAACCCTCTTTTTCTCCCAAATTTCAATTGTTGATTCTGGAGCACTTGATGGATCATATCGCAAACCACTTCCATCAAAAAGGTAATATTCTACCTCTTCATATTTTCATGGATTAAAAATTCATTTTTATTGGTTTATTGTTGAGTTTGGGTCAATTTTTTGGGGGTACCCGCACATTCATATCATCGTAGGTACATAGTATCGTGAACTATGGCAATCTAAAATTGCCACAAGGGGCTCAAAGACAGGGTGCGAAGACGTTGCTCTGCATGAAAGAAACACCCAACGATGACTGCAAATGAACTTTTTAAAATATAAAATGAGTTAGAAAAACTTCAAAGAATTGATTTTTATGATTCTAATCCTCTTTTGATGTTACTTGCCAGGTTTTCCTTGGTCAAAATGCTCGAGTGGAGAGAATGATAACATGAGGAAGAAGACTATTTTTTCGAGAACGACCCGGGCAAAGTTATGGCACTTTGACAGTGTGGATTACTCAAGTTATTCAAAATTCAGGGCATGAGAGACAAACTGATATTTTTAGAGTATATGGTTCACATGTGGGATGTAAATGAACAAGCCTTTCACGTGGGTGTGCATAAAATCACATTGGATATAGATGACATTTAATTTTTTACGGGGTTATCTCACCGAGGCTCTCGGGTATCACAATCAAGAAGAAAGGGTAGGGGAGAACCCATGGATTACTATGTTGCACACCATTGCATTCCAGGTGCAGAAAAACATAGTGGCAAGGTGGCCATTAGAGATGTTAAGGATTTACCATTGCAGACCATCCTCTATACCATTACCTGGATGGCACAGAGTGCAACTCCCCACATGGATTTACAAAGCCACTTTTAGTACGCCATAGAGTGCATGGAGACTAGAGTATTCAACTGGTGCGAGGGTGTCTTAAATAACATGAAAAAACAACTAACAAAGTGTTGAAATGGTCAGTTGAAACAATTTGGTTACGAGTCCATTTTGGTGTTCTTATTCTTGGAGAGGGTCCTCATCTTACGTCTATAGGTGGAGTGGGTCATACCTGCTCCATAATATCCATGGATGAAAATATGGGTGGACTTGATGGCTTGTCATGTTGGTGTGCCTATCGTCAAGTATGACGATGTTTTCTTCCAATGGATGAGAAATTAGCTAATCAAGGTGGAGGAATATGTGTATGCTGGGACGAACTTCCATGGGGATCTTGACTTAGCTCTTCCTGAGGGATCTCAGTGGGGAGACATAGGTAACAAGGAAATTTTCATTACATGATTTTTTTGATATTTTAATTATATAAAATGTTTTTTTTTATTTATCCAAGACTAATCAAGTGCTCTCAATAATGCAGATGTGTTAGCTTATCATCCTCTGGGATCATCTCCCATTCAGAGGAGAGGAGAGAGAGGTGATGTAGTAGGAGTGGCCGCTGCGGATCTTGAGGAGATTGAGCAAAACCTAGGGGGATTAAACATGAATATCCTTGATGCCACGGTGGATGAACTTCCTAGGCACTATCAACACAATACAATTGATGTATCTGCATATATTAGTTGACTGATCCATAGAGTGGCACGAGAAGTTGTTTGTTACAACGAGAAACATCCTTGATGATTTTGTACATGAAGCTATGAGGTTCACTTTTTGATATTTTGGTCCTTGGACAAACACATTTTTTGAATTTTATCATATTAATATAAAGTTCCTACCAGCTTACTTGTCTTTTTAAAATGTGTTTTTGGATTTATAAATGTCTAAAATGTCTGTCTAACACATAATTAGCCAATGCATCTGTCAATGTGTTTAGACATCTAGGAATATGTAATCAAAATGTCTTTCCAAGAGGGGAATTCTTAAGTATACCTGTAACAATGTAGGACTTCGGATGGAATACATGTTACTTAAATACAACAATACTAACTATCAATCGAGTCGTACAATAAGATGATGGATGCAAAATGAAATGGAATCAGTTAATAATTCGATAATTGCACTGTATTTCGTGATATTATTCGTTTCATGACCGAGGAAAACACTGTGTAGATTGATCAACTCATCTGTAGGTGTAAAGATTTCCCATGCAGAAGATGCTAGGTTTTGAGTATTGCAACTAGCACCATCAACAAATATGATATAGGGTAGAGAAGACACCGGCATATGGAAACCAAGCACAATGCAAGGTAAGTAGTTGAAAAGAGGAACCAAAAAATGAAAAAAAAAACACACTAGAGTATGATACACTAAAATACACAACACTCTTGCAAAAATAGCTTAAGCATAGTACTTCCTCAAGTAAATCCCATTTATGGGTTCACTCAAAGGAATTTCATCATAATGTACCAGTTCATAAGACCCTTTCTCCAACACTTGCTTCATAATATAAGGGGCATGCCACATGGGATCAAATTTACCAACCCCTAATAAGTCACGATCATGTTCGTAAAGAAGAACCAAATCACCCTCACAAAAAACACGTGGTTTGACATGCTTGTCATATTGATCTTTGACACGCTTCTTTTGATTTTCAATGACTAAGGCAACATCGCAACAAGTCTCATCTAATTGCATCAAATACAAGAGACGTTCCTCTTCAGCTGAGGTGTTAGGGAGAATTTCGACAACTAGTTTCAAGGATGGGCTTTCACATTCAATAGACAAAATAGATTCAACACCATATACTAACTAGAAAGGTGTGAATCCTGTAGTAGATTTAAGAGATGTTCGATAGGCCCATAACACAGAGAAGAGAATCATGTTCCAGCTTGACTTGTGAATTCCTATTATCCATTAAAGCATAGTAGTAAGAACTTTGTTAATTGATTCAACCTGGCCATTGGCATGTGGATAGTAAGGTGTTGATTTTTCATGCTGAAGACCCAACTTCTCTGTAATTTCAGACATCATGAAATTGTGAAAATGACTACCATGGTCTGTGATGATGTCTTGAGGGACACCAAATCTAGTAATGATATGATTGAATATGAATAACGTTGTAGTTTTTCCCATCCATTTAGTGAAATAATCCACGGCTACTATGATATATCCATGCCCCCCGACCGAGTGAGGGTTACATGTCATGAAGTAAATGCCCCATTTAGCGACTAGATCAATGGAAACTATAGGGTAAAGAGGATCAGGATGAGATCGAATATTCTTGTTATACATTTTACAAGCGTGGAATTTTTGGATGACAGTAATGCAATCTTTAAACAATGAAGTCCAGAAGTAACCATCTCGTAAAATATTTTGGGCAATGACATACCTAGACATATGACCACCACATGATCCATAATGAAAGTCATTCAAATCTTTCTCAGCTTCATCATAGGCTATACATCATTGAAATATCGAATCAATACCATGACGGTAAAGGGTATCACCAAGGATAATGTATTGATGGGCTTGATACCGAATACGACGAAGATCCACGCTAGAAATATCAGGCCATAAATTTTGGGTTTGGAGATAAATGATAATGTATCCATACCATATGTTGTCAGAACCGATCAGAAATAGAGACTCATTAAGAAACTAATCCCCTACCACAATTTATGTCTCAATAGAGAGAAGTTCACATATCAATTCGACAAAAACCAAATATTTCTTTGATTTGGCATGCTCAAATTCCAAATCAAACTCCTGGAGAATGACTCTCCATTTGGAGTATTTTCCCCCAACAATTGTCAAGTAAGGATGTGTTTCATAGGGTTGCAATCGGAATTGACTATGGTTCTGCGTAATACGATATAATGACAAAATCTTTGAACAACTTGAAGAGTTTCCAAGGCCAGTTTATCCAAATGAAAATATTTGGTTTCGGTGGTCGTGAGACTCCGACTCAAATAGTAGACGACTCAAATAGTAGATGACATGTTCATCATGTGAATCATCCTCTTGGAATAGAACCATAGAGATGGTAGAGTTTGAAGAAGCTAAGTATAAGAAATAATATCGACTATAATCGGGTGGAAATAAGAGTGGTGTATGGGTTAAGGAAAGTTTCAAAGCTTCAAAGGATTTGTTGGCAATGTCATCCCATACAAAATCGTGACCCTTTTTAAGAAGTTGAGTAAAACCTTTCGTTAATTCAACATAGTTGGGGATGAATCGACGTAAAAAGTTTTCCTTCCCTTGCAAACTTTGGAGTTGGCACAATGTAGATGGAGGAGGCAGATTGAGAATAACTTCAACCTTCAGATGGTCCACCCTGATCCCATGTGTAGAAATGATAAAACCAAGAAGTCCTCTAGACTACACAAAAAAATTGCATTTATGTGGATTCAATCGTATGCGATAATAGCGACAATGTAGGAAAATAGGCCGTAAATGCATCGAGTGATCTTGACGACACATGGAATGCACCGGTAAATCATCTAGGTAAGGTTGTACAATGTGATTAATGTCATGAAAAGCGTAAGACATAGCACGTTGAAAGGTCGCACCAACATTCTTGAGACCAAAAGGTAGTTTTTGGTATGTGAAGGTTCCCCAAGGGTAGATAAAAGCAATATTATGTTGATCCACAGGTAAAATATTTATTTTATTATAGCCAGAGAAACCATCCATCAAAGAAAATATTTCACTCTCGGCACAGTCGTCAACGATATGGTCAATGAAAGGGGTTGGATAATTTTCTTTGGGACAATACTTGTTGATATCCCTATAATCTACACAAAAATGGATCATGTCTTGTTTCTTTGTAACCAGAACAATATTAGGAACTCAATTAGTCAAATCCACAGGATAGACAAAATTGGCTTTAAGAAGTTTTTCAACTTCGAGTTTAATAGTAGTAGATTTGTGTGGATGTACTGGGAGAAGTCTCTGTCAAATGGCTTTATCATTCGAGTAAGTCTTAATCTCATGTAAAACAATATCTAGATCAATTCCTAGCATCTCTTCGTAACTCCATGCAAAAATGTCACAAAATTCTTGGAAAAGAGCTTTATAAATTTGGACCTCATCCGCAGAACCTGAGGCACCAATGTGAAAATTTTCCACGACTTCGGGTTTAATTGAAATATCTAAAGGGATGGTAGGTGAAATGTTACCCAAGTTCCCTTCATACAAAACATCATGTATTGTTTCAAGAACATGGTAGATCATAACAACAATTGACATATTTGAAATCTGTGGATAATTATCTATAGGCTTGGGTTCCAGAAAGAGAATAGAATGATGATTCCCATCATCCCATGGGGTATCTTCCATAGACATGATTGTCGTGATCATTTCATCGGTGTGAAAAAATACATGAAATGGAACTGGATACATATCTAAGAGATAATGAGGCGAAGGAGTTGTCGATTGAATAGCCTGATAATCCAATTCCACTGGACTTAAAGGAATTATGTCTCTATAACGAAGATAGTTGTCAGAGCTAGGTACTATCCAAGGGTCATAAGATTCATGTATTTCACCTACATTGGTTGATATCATGTTAATAGAGGATACAAAAGGTGTAGGTATATCGGGTGGTGGAATGGCGAACGTACCCATTAACGATGAATCCTTTAAGAGACCCACACCAACATTCTCATAACCGGGAGGTGTTTTCGCAAAGAAAGGTACATTACTAGTACGTGAACCAGAATTAAAGAAGGCAAATTGATCGATAGTAACAACATTTCCTTGGTGAGGGAAACATATCACATGGAAAAGAGTAGAAACAATTGCACACATGGAATCAATCCAACTATAGCCAAGTAGAAGGTTGTAATCGAGAGGTGCATCAAAGAGCTCAACCTCAACAAAAACCTCTTTTCCCTTTAATGTAATAGATAACGAAGGAAGAACACCATAAGGTTTAAATCTTGTACCATTAAATTCTTTAAGAGTATTGTGTGAATCAATAAGGGAAAGAGAGCCAATGGCTTTCTAACAAGTGACAAACATGACACAAGTCGAGGCTCCTTCATCAATAACGGTTCGAAAAATATTCTTATTTTCCACAATAACGTGTATCTAAAATGTTAATTGAGGAGGAAGCGTTGGAATATGATCTTGAAATCAAATATTATCAAGTTCGTATCATTAGTATCAATTCCACCAATAGCCTTTAATAGTGCCTTCCGTTGCGTAGGAAAACTTTGAAGGACTTCGAGAGCCGACATCGCAGAAGGTGCCTATGCAAGATCTTCTACAATACTATAGTTTTGAGCAGTACGTGTGTGAGGGTTAAACGACGACTTATGAACAAATCCCTTAGGATAAGGATGAATAATGGTATCTAGACTCGGTCGTTCAATATGAAGAGGACCGTTGGGAGGTGAATTTGATAGAGGAGGTTGAACCAATGGATGTGGTGAATCATCAACTTTCTCTTTCGAAGGAGAATAATATTTGGCTTGAGTAGTGACTGCAACTTTGTTCTTCTTGGAGTCACGAGTACACATAAGTACATAATATTTGGTAGAGGGGGAAGGTTGGTCATGAATGCCCAATTGGGCTTGTTGCTGAGAAGAAAAAGGTTGTGACAAAATGACAGAAGTAGAAGGTGTCCCGGTCCCTTGTAGGAACATAGTAACCTTAGCACGTCATGGACAATATTTTGTATAATGATCCTCACCACAGATAAGACAAGGATAACAAGGTTTTTTTTTTTCTTTGTCATCAATAGGCTAAGTATTTGGTTTATTGGATTGTTGATTATTATTTGTTTCCTACATATTCTTTCCCTTCCCTTTCTTTTTATTTTGATTTTTACTAGTAGGTGTAGATTGAACCGAATTAAATTCAGAAGTTTTACCGAGAGAAGGAGTTGGAGGAGGAGTATTTTGTACATTAGCAGTAGTACACTTGGGATTGGAATGAATGTCTTTTTTATACTGAGTCTCATAGTGGAAAGTGCCAATCACGCCATCAACAACATGAGAAGCTACTGGAGGTGTTGGGGTTAGATTTGTAGGAAGGCAAGGAGCATCATGGATCAAGTCATATAGTGTTCATGTTTGTGAATAAACGAGATCCAAGTATTGAGAACAACCAATCACCTGCTATTCAGTGACAACACCACCCATGGAAACATCATGGGCTATAGGACCAATGAGTGACTTGGTAAACCACTCGGCCAATAGTTGATCACGAAAGGGAAGTTTTATTAAGCGTCTTCTCCTCTTCCACTTATGAATATGATTAGAAATGTGGGTGGATGAGGATTGTTTAAATGAACTCAAAATTTTGGTTCCTGTCACGTATTGGATTGGTAGTTGGTAATGCGTTAAGAAGGCCATCGCTAAGGTATTGAATTCATTGAAGAATCCTCATGGAAATTCAATATACTAGTTGGTTGTCGAACCCATCAGAGTTATTTGGAAAATACGTAATCTAATGGAGTCATCCATCAAGGAATTAGATGAACACCAAAGATGAAAATTCATGACGTGATTATTTGGGTATTCCCCTGATTGGTCGTCAAACTTAGGAATGTCTGATGGTAAATTGGTAGGTATTACTGGACAAGAAGGAGAATGAAAGACAGGATCATTCAAAATCCTATATAAATTCAGTAAATCCAAAGTAGCAAGAAACGACAGTTGTCTATTCACTTGAAGAAACTGGTAATTCTGAGGAGGTAATCTCGTAGGTATACTAGCAGGACCATAAGCAGTCTGTATATAGTTAGAGGTTCTTGTCAAATTTAGTGGTGGAGGGTTTTGAGTCAAATAGCCAACTTGATTTGGTTGATTGGGTAATATTCCTTGGGAAGGAGCATTAGAATGAAAACCTTGACCCCGGGTAGGATTCATAGAATTTGGATATTTTTTCCCAGGATTTGGGGGTAAAAAATAATTAACTTGAGGAGGTTTCCCCCCAATCGGTTGTTGATTTCCTTGGAAAGGAAAATTAAAAGGTTGAGACTATAATCCAGGGGTATAATTCCTATACACTGGGTTATGACCCCCAACTTGGGGTTTCCCCCAACTTGAGGTTGACCCCCAACAGGAATTTTAAAACCATAAGCAATAGAATGACTTGTGCCTCCAATTTGATTGGATATAATTGCACCATGATGATTAGATCCTCTAGGATAAGGTGGAGGAGGAATTATAGGACCCCTGGAGAGAACCTGGGTAGGTGTAGGAACAAAACTACTAGAAACATTATACCTAGGAGGAACAAAAATATTAGCTCCTCTAGATGGATTATGGGAAGTATTAGCAATAGAAGTATTTAGAGCATGATACCCAGGTGGAAGTGATGGATTTTTTATAAGCATAAGTGGTGTTCCAATAGGATATTGAGTGATTACTACACTTCTGGTAGAAACATGCATAGATTGTGGGAGCATGGTAGATCTAGTGAGTTGGAGAGGAATAATTGTATGAGAACCAACAAACAATTGTTCTGAGACTGTGACAAAATTACTGGTCGTGCCAATAAAATGATCCAAGGGTAATATATAAGCAATGGAAGTAAAAAGCGTATGTGATTCCATAGTTTGATTATAGGTCCTTTGACGTAGATGACTCATTCCTAGTTTTTCAAAAATATCATCTCCCAAAGAGGTTCTCCAAAGAGAACAAACATGACCAGAAGAGCTAGGATTAAAAGTTCAAGCAATATGAACTGGAGTTCTAAATGACTCACTATGAAAGGGTGGATTGTCTACACCAGACTCTGTGTCAGGTACAATAGGTATTATAGTATAATATTTAGCAACAACGTCTCCCGATGAATTTATCCATAGCAAAAGTGGATCACGTACAAAACTCAATAACGGATTTACAGGAAGTATAGATTGTTGATTGAGGTTCGTTGTCATTGATGCCAACCCTTGAAGAAAGACCCGTAGCACAAAGGTTTGG
>CBVK0101911137.1:0-18794 GCA_900067695.1 Picea abies
GGTGGCAAAGCAAGTTGCAAAATGGAACGCAACAAGTGGGTAATGTATTTACATCATGGAAAAGCTTCATTTCTGCACTTAGGAAACAATTCTATCCTTTAGGTTATAAAGAAAAAGCATTAATTGAATGGCAATCTTTAAAACTAAGAAAAGGACAAACAGTGCAAGAGTATACCGATGGCTTTCGAAAAATGGCATTGATGTTAGATATCCCTTTACAAACACAAGAAACTCTTATGAAGTATATAGGAGGTTTACCTGTGCATATTAAACACTCTATTCATGTTTGGACCCACTAACCTTGATGAGGTTTTTGCTCAAGCTACGTATATTGAACCAGGAAAAGCAGGTGTGTTAGGGGAATCATCATCTTCAAGAAAAGAGGACAAGAGGAAATGGCATGGAAAGAATTCAAATGCAGTGACGAGGAAGGAAGGGAAGCCCTCTTGCAAGCATTGCAAGAAAGAGGGACATGATGAGGACAGATTTTGGTAATTGCATCTCGAGAAGAGGCAAAAGTGGTTCAAGGAAAAGAAGGGAATGCAAACAATGGCAACGACAACAAGACCCACAGACTTGGGATTGGATTCAGGTGATGAATCAAATATCTCATTGGTTGGTATGACAGGTAAAATTGGTGAAGGCATTGATTGTAGAAGCAACTTGTTTCATATAAGGGTAATCATGCAACACACTAAGATAGACACATTAATCGACAATGGATATCAATCTAATCTAATCTCAGAAGAATTGGTTAAGCAATTGGGGTTAAAAACACAAGTACATCATAAGCCTTACACACTTAAATGAATAAGAAATCATCATCAAATGCACATAACAAAGCAGTGCACAATCAAATTTGCAATTTCATCTAAGTATGTGGACGAAGTAACATGTGATGTAGTGTCGTTAAGAGAATGTGGAATTGTCTTAGGTAGTCCGTACTTATATGATCGTAAGGCAATCATCTACAGGACAAAGAATCAATATCAATTAAACAAAGTAGGTCAAGATTATGTGGTTCATGCTCATCATGTTAAGAAAAATAAAAGAATTCAAACAATGGAACAATTAAAGAAGGTAGTGCAAGCAAGAAACAAACCAATAATTGTTTCAAATGAAGTAATCGATCTTAAGCAAGAACAAGAAATGATTGTTGAATGGAAAATCAATCATAAGTTGCTTCAAGATAGGTTCATGTCGTGCAAGTATTACAAGTATATCAGCTCATTTGCAGTCGTCTTTTTTATGCTATCATTAGTAATGTTGTCTACATGGATGATAGTGGCTTCAGTAAGATGTAATAGGGTTCAAATGGCTAACAATATGTTGTCAGTTGTCATGATTGTGTTACAGTTGATCTTGATGAGACAGGTGCATGGGACAGAGTTCAGAGATAGAGGACAAGCCGGGTGGCCTATCCCAAGCTTGTTGACTGGTTAGTAACCTTTTGGGGACCAAAAGGTCCTTTAGTGGGGAGTTGTGATCCAGAATTAGATCCAAGAGACTGATAGGGTTCAAAAAGGCTCAAAAACAAAATTTCTCGGAATCGAATGAAACAAGTTCCATTGCATTTGTCTCGTCGCGCTGATTTCGGCCATATATTTACTTTCTCAAATGGACGTTGCATGAGAGAGTTATTGCACTCTGACCATTTTTCCAAACAGGCAAAAAGTCATTGGTCAAAGAGTAGCGTGGAACTTTTTGGAGGTGACACGTGGCAGTGGAAGAAGTGACAAGTGGCAGCACAGCAGCAGGTGACTGGTCAGTGACAGGGATCCACCTAACAATTGACAAGTGGCAGTTTGTTGACGAATTTTTGGGTACCACATGGCCCAATCATGGACTGCCACGTGGCACCATGGGATTGGTCAATGGGTTCATATGGAAAAATGTTATGGAGTCCATGGGGTTTGATCCCATGACCTACTGGGTCAACCCAGATCTTGACAAAGTCCCTCCACCAATGTGCCCTTGTGTTTCTTGTTTAACAAGGATCACTTTAGTTTAAATAAAGTGTACTAAAGTGAAAAGGGGCAAAAAGGGGGATGGGGATCAGCCCCAACCCATGGTCAAACTCCTGTACATGACCAAAACCCAACAAAGGAGGGTGCTCCCTCTCATGTGCGCCAAAAAGATAAGCACTAACCCCAGGATCCAAGGATATCCCATGAGACCAGGGGGGCGCACTCCAAAAGGGGCGCACTCCAAAAGGGGCCCACTCCAAAAGGGGCCTAGCCCAGCTAAGGCATCCTTTTATTAGCCCTTGATCCCATACAGAGTGCCATAAGACTAGGGGGGCACGCCCAGTTAGGGGCTTATCCCTTTTATTTGCAAAAAATGGGTTTTTAACATTAGAAAATGTGATTTTTTAGTGATTTCCAGGTCTATTAATGGAGATTTTGGTCATTTTTGGGGGATATTGGGCTCTTTTTGAGGCCATATTTTGGGAGGAAGTTGGGGAATGATAACGAACTTCAGATCTATATAAACCAGGCTTGTTTGAGGCCATGGAGGAAAGTCAAAGTAAAGTTATGCTGAAGGGAAGCGAAGCCAAAGCCATTTTTATGCAGGGAAGCTGTTGAGGAGCAGACGCTTGTGGGCCATTTCTGGGAGCTCCGGTCATCTGTTTTGCATTCTGTTTCTTCTGCTGGGTTCTAGAGATATGGAAGAACATGACCAGATCAGTCTTGTATCCTAATGTCACTACTGTGATTTACATTTTGAGCTTTGAATAGAAATAAAGAAGCCTCCCCCACTGAGACAAAGGCCCGGAGACGTAGGCAATTTTGTGCCAAACTCCGTTATCACTTCTCTTGTTATGGTTTGTTGTTCTTATTGCTTCATTTCAGATCTATATTTTGTATTATGGATGTGATATAGTCTCTCATATTCATCCTCTTTCATTCAGCTTCATAAATGGTTAATTAACACATGCAATTAAAAACTCAACCACGGTCATTAAAAGATCTTTTCTGGATCAGTATCCCAAAGTGCACCCAGACATGTTCAAAGAAAAAATTTGCTACTTCATGTCCCTTGATGGTATTTTTACAAGGCATGAGAATGCACATTTTGTTGAACCTATCAACTACCACAAATAAATAGCCATGTCCCTTTGTTGTGGTTGGTAACCCTCCCACAAAATCCATGGAAATTCTTTCTCAAGGTCGAGTGACTACAAGTAAGGGATGGTATAGAACTTTCTTCCTACTGTTGGGTTTGGTTGTACAATAAATTAAACATCCTCTAATATACCATGCTACATATTCTTGCATTCTAATCTAATACACATACCACTGTAAGTTGGTAACTGTCTTTCCAACACCAAAATGTCTTGCAAACTTGGAGGTGTGACCCTCTCTGATAAGCTGCAATCATTCACCTATAGGAACAAAAATATTGTCGAGATTGTAGAGTAAACCATTCTAGAAATTATAGTCACCTTTTCCATCACCTTCTTCTATATGAATTTTTCCATGTAGTTGTTGAAACACCTCCTTGAAGTCCTCATATTTTGTGCATGCCTCTTTGTATGCATAGCGGGTAAAACACTCCATGTGCATAAGAGTTCCCAAAATTGTAATCTTGGATGTGGGTAGTTGTGAAAGAATGTATGCCAACTTATTTATGTTACCCTTCTTATACTTGATGACTATATGAAATTATTGTAAAAACCCCATCCACTTGTAATGAATGGTTTTTTGTAGCTTACTCTAGACCTACAAATACTTTAGTGTTTTGTGATCTGTGTGGATGATGGTCTCCTTTCCCATCAGATTTTGCTTCCACTTTTTGGAAGCTTGTACCAAGTCATATAGATCCTTGTCAGAGGTAGGATAGTTGAGAATCACTCCATGAAATACTTCATAATGATAGCATGTGGGCCTTCCTCCCCGCATCAGTACTGCTCCCATGGCATACCCACTTGCATCTGTCTCCACTTTGAAGGGATTCTAAAATTTTGGTAGTGTGAGCACCGGTGCTTGATTGATATTTGTTTTCATCTCACCAAATGCCTTAATCCAATTCTTCCCCCACTAGAAACTCTTACCACTAGTTGTTATGGCATGGAGTGTTGCAACTATTGTTTAAAATGAAGCTATGAATTTCTGTAAGTATTGTGTTTCCAAAACAAAACTCCTAATTTTAGTGACATTTGTAGGAATTGGAAATTTCATGATGAATTCCATCTTTGAGGGATCTATCTTGAGCTCCACTCCACCGATCACATACCCCAAATACACCAAATAATGCTGAGAAATTCACATTTCTTGAGATTGGCCAACAACTGGTGCCTTTTCAGAGTCTCTAACACATGGATAAGATGTTAGATGTGCTCCTCCTAGGTAGCTCTATAAAACAATGTATCATCCAAATAAACAATAATAAATAAATCTAGATAAGGGCATAAAACATCATTCATTTGTCTCATAAATGTAGCCAGTGCATTGCATACACTGAATGGCATAACCAACCACTCATGCAAACCTTACCTTGTCTTGAAGTCAGTGTTCCAGGTATCTTCTTCTTTGACTCATACCTAGTGATATCTTGATTTCAAATCCATCTTAGTGAAGTACTTGCATGCTACAACTGGTCCAATAGATCATCGATCTTGTAATGATCCCAAGCCAATTTTTTTCTTTTAATGACTAACTAACCGCTGATTTGATTATTATTGGTGTGTATGCAGGTTGGCCATGAACATTTCGGCCTGATACAAATAGAGAAGAAGATATGGAATAGATGGATTCAATAAAATTATAGAGTTGCATACAAGATGCTCCTGGAGATACAAATCAATCCTCCGAAAGGCTGCAATAGAAGATGAACGCTCAACTGCAAAACCAGGGTTTCAGCCTAACCCTCAAGCAAATGGTAAGGCCCTGCTGACTGTTGGTATGGCCTGTTGAAGACAATGGACACCAAGGGTTCGGCCCTCCTGAAGATGAATACCTCCAAATGATGTCAAACTCCTCCCAATGATAGATCAAGGAAATGAGAGCCTCCTCCTGAAGTATGGAGCTCAAACACTGAAGCTTCCTCCTCAAACTGCAGAAAACCTAGGATGGTACAACCCTCCTGAAACCCTGAATATGGCCAATAGTATGACCCAACTGAGTGTGGGCTTTGAATCATTTGAAACTCTCCCGAATAATAGTTCAGGCAACCAAAATCACTTAAGAGAAGTTTCAAGGTCATATCTAGCCTATGGCCTTCTAGATCTGAGAAACACAGAATCACCAAGTCATACCCTTACTCCTGAAATCGTCCCAACCTGTAGATAAATGATAGGGATGTGATAACTCCTCCAAGAATCCCTCAAACTGATGAGCAAGGGCTTGAAAGCAAAACCCTAATGATGGAAACCTCTCAAGCTTCTTCAATGTGCTGGATCGATCTCTTCCTCAACAAATGGTGTGCCCCTGCAAGAAAACCCTAACTGGTACGGCCTTGCTGGTCCAACTGGTACAAACTTGCTAGTCCTCCTGAATAGATGTTGCCTGTAGAATGGTGTGGGTGGAGTATTTCATCCCTGAGACCAAGCTTGGAGCAAGGTGAGTGGAATATTTCACCACTGGATTGTTCACTAAGGTTTGTAATATCAAAACCCTCAAAACTGTATGCTCAAGAGCATCAACAAGCAAATACCAAAATCCATAATGGATGAGAGGTGCGCCCTAGCCTTCTCTTTATACTTTTCTTCTATTTCCCTATTGAGTTAAGTTAAACTCTAGGGTTAACTCTTAACTCAACTTGCAATGCTTCTATTTCTTCATTGAGTTATATTTTAACTCCTTTTACCTTTTTATTAAGTCAACTTAAGAATATAACCTTAGTTTGGTTGAATTTTTCCCTCGGTGTGAGACTATGGCCTAGTGGGGATGCCTAGGCCACTAAGTCTTCTCAAACCTCTTCATCAAGAGGTGGGGGACATTATAGTCTCCCCTACTAGAAATTTCTTTCCCTCAAGCAATTCCAAACATGTTTCCCATACCACTTGTTCATTCTCCCACATGGCATCCTCAATGGGCAAATCCTTCCATCTGATCAGGTGCTCTTTGATGTTTCTTTTCCTGAGCCTCTTCTCCTGAACCTCTAGTATCTCTTTTGGAATCAAAACCAGTTACCCCTCTTCTTCCATGGGAGGTAGTACCTCAATAGGTGTTATGTGTTGGTCGATGGCCCTCTTCAGGCAGGACACATGGAAGACAGTGTGTATCATGCTGCCCTGTGGAAGCTCCAGCTCGTAAGCTACGAACCCTATCTTCCTGCTGATCTTGTAGGTCTCAAAGAAACATGGTTGTAGATTCTTTTCTCTGCTTATTTTTATAGAATATTTCCTATATGGTTGGAGCCTTAGATAGAATAAGTCACCAACCTCAAAATTACGATCAACCCTGTGCTTGTCTGCTTGGACCTTCTATTGGTTCTGTTCTTTATGTAGATGATCCTTCAACTCTATGAGGATGTCTTGGCTCTGTTGTACCCAATCCTGTACCATTGGTGCCCTGCTGTCACCAAAATCAATCTCTACAAAAGATAGTGGGTCATACCTGTATAAGGCCCTGAATGGTGTCATGCCTATGGACATGTGTTGGGTGGTGTTGTAACAATACTCTCCCAAATGAAACCATCTGACCCACGCTTTCTGCTGCCCTACTACATAATTCCTGAGGTAGCCTTCTACCCACTTGTTGACTATCTTGGTTTGTCCATCCGTCTGCGGGTGATAGATGGTACTAGGGGTCAAGTTCGTATCAACCAGTGTGAACAACTCCTGCCAAAATGTACTCATGAGCCTGCTATCCCTGTCACTGTCAATGGTCTTGGGTAGGCCGTGCAACTTGAAAATCTACCTGAAAAACAATTTGGCCACCTGTGTTGCAATGAAGTCTATGGCTATGGAGAAGAAGTGTGAAAACTTCGTCAACCTATCCACCACTACAAAAATGCAGTCCTTCCCCTGCGTCCTCGGAAACCTAGTGATGAAATCCATGGATATGTTTTCCCACTTGTGCTCTGGAATGGGTAAGGGTTGCAATAGTCTTGTTGGGTGAGTGTTCTCATCTTTGTTTTCTTGGCATGTAGTACACTCCTTGACATGATTTATTACATCCTCCTTGAGGCCCTTCCATGAGAACCTCTCTCTCACTTTCTTGTATGTCTTACTAATCCCTTGGTGCCATGCCATTGGTGAGTCATGACATGCCTACAACACCTTGGCCTTGAAGGTCGATCCAACAACCAAAAAGATTCGGTCCTTGTAATAGATAAGGTCATTGATAATCTTGAAGTTATCATCCTATACCTGTCCATCCAATAGCTGACAAGCAAACTGATCCTTTGCATACTCCATCACCAAGTGGTCCTTCCAGTCAATTGATACACCTGTCATGGAAAAAATGGATGGCCTCCTAGACAATGCATCAACCACCATGTTGTTCTTCCCTTTGACAAATTCAATGTCAAAGTCATAGGCCTGTATTCTACTTACCCATTTATGTTGGCTTTCATTTAAGTCCTTCTGCTCCAATAGGTATTTAAGATTGTTATGATCTGATTTGACCACAAACCATGCACCTACCAGATATTACCAGAATTTGGCTAGTGTGTGCATGATAGCCAACATTTCTTTGTCATAAATGTTGTAGAGTAGCTCAGGACCCCTGAGTTTTCGTCTCTCATAGGCAATATGGTGCCTATTCTGCATCAGTACGACCCCTATGCCTTCTCCTGAGGCATCACACTCTAAGGTGAAAGGTAGGCTGAAATATGGAAGAGCTAGGACTGGGCACATGCTCATCACCTTTTTCATTTTATCCATCGTAATTTGATATTCTTCACTCCATTTGAAGGCTCCCTTTTTCGTCAAATCGGTCAAGGGTGCACACAGATGAGAAAACCCTTTGACAAATTTCTTGTAGTAAGTGTACATGCCTAGAAATCCCCTTAGCTCTGTGAGTGTATTAGGGGTAGGCCACTCCATAATGGATTTTATTTTCTCGTGATGCACCTATACCCCCTTTGCTCCGATGATGTGTCCCAAGTAAAGAACTTATGTCATTCCAAACTCACATTTGGACTCCGTAGCATACAATGATTGTTCCTCCATTATAGACAGAATTTGGTCCACATGCCAAAGGTGTTCCTCCCACGTCTTGTCATAAATGAGAAAGTCATCAAAAAATACTAACAAGTTCTTCCTCAGTTGTTTGTTGAACACATGGTTCATGCAATATTGGAACATAGCTGGGGCATTGGTTAACCCGAAGGAAATCACCAAGAACTCATAATGGTCGTAATGACACCTGAAAGCCATTTTTGAATTGTCCTCCTACCTCATCTTGATTTGATGGTAGCCAAAACGAAGGTCAATCTTTGTGAAATAGACAACTCCATTTAGTTCATCTTGCAACTCATCAATCATGGGTATAGGGTACCTTTTTTTTATTGTCTTTTTATTCAAGGCCCGGAAGTCAATGCACATCTGTATCATCCCATCTTTCTTCTTGACCAACACTATTGAAGAATAAAAAGGGCTAGATCTTGGCCTGATGTGTCCCATGTCCAGAAGTTCTTTGATGGATTTCTCTATATCGTCTTTATACTTCTTTGGATGCCTATATGGTGTGGTGATGAATGGCTTAGCCCCCGCCTCTATCTCAATGATATGCTCAAACCCCATGTCTGGTGGCACCCCTGGAGGAATCGGTCCAAACACTTTGTGGTGCTTGTCAAGGATCTCTTGGATCTCTAGGGTGTAGTGAACCTTACCCCACTCATCCACACGTGTTGAAATCCTACATTCAGCTGCATATACAATCTCCTCTCTCCTGAATATGGCTTCCATCCTCTTGGCCATAACTACCTTGGCAGAATTACCTGTCATGCCTCTGAGAACTACCTTTCGTCCACCCTCTTCTATAAAATACATCTCCATGGTCTTGTAGTTGGTGGTGATAGGCCCCAATGTGCTGAGCCAGTGAACTCCAAGGATGATGTTAGTGTTCAGAAGGTCCATCACATACACGTCCTGTACTAACTCATGCCTTCCCAATGTAAGCCTCATACCTGGAATGTACCTGTCACAAGGCATAATGCTTCCAACTGCTACCTCCACCTTGAACCCTTCAAATCCTACCATGGTTATGTGCCTCCTCTTCAACAATGTTGATTCAATGAAGTTGTGAGAGGCTCCTCCATCAATAAATACTGATACCTTCTGCCACTGGAAGACTCCTCTCATCCTGAAGGTGTTGAATTTGGGTACCCCACTGATAGATTCCAAGGTGGCTTTCCAATTAGTCGTATTGTCTTGCTCTGTGACCACCTCCTCTGCTGTCTCTGTGGCTTCGACCTCCATGTTCTGAAATTGGCCATAATCTTCCTCCTCCTCATTGTCTGAGGTCACCTCTATGTAGTGCACTTCACCACGACCCATGCACTTGTCTGATGGGTTCCATGGTTCCTTACACGTGAAGAAGAGTTGATTCCTTCTCATTTCCCTCCTGATGTTATCATCCATTCTACCATGGCCCCTGTCAAACCCCTTATGTCACGTCCCCCCTGGTTCATTGGAGGTCTCTGGTCTCTTCCTCCGGTGTTAAGAGGTGGCCTAGGTACAAAATTTGGTTTGGCAACTGGTCCTAGGTCCCTTGTCGTAACTATTGGAAAACCATAGGTAGTCTATTGAGAAAATAAACATTTGTAAAGTCATATAGTTCTTAGTGGTGATTCTCCTCATCAAGAATGGGAGGTTTTTAGCTAGTTTGAGCAACTATATGTAATCCATTCATAACCTAGGACTTCGGTTGCCAAATCGAAATGTTAATGGTTGCTCATATACACGTATAGGAATCTCTTTGAAAGCACCCAGTGTCAATGGAAAACCATGATGGATTTGGGAATTACTACTATTTTCAATTTTACTATTTCCAGTAGAACTTTTGATTGAACTCTCTCTTTGATAGTCCTTGAGTGTATTTGAGCTAGTAGCACCTCAACTAGTTGGAAGTAAGGAAGTTGAAAGTGAGGTAGAAGAACAAAGATCCAAAGTAAGGATCTATGGTGCAATACATTGTGGTTTTTATAGCCTGGCATTTGGCAGTTGAAAAAGTACAAAACATTGGCAAAGGTGCACAAATAAGAGGTTACAAGTTGAAAAATATGTAACAAATTATGACAGATAGTTTCCATCTTCATATAGTGAACAATTTTCAGCTCACATTTCCAAGTTTGTTCCAAAGGAAAATGTTATGGATGAACATATATAATATAGATAATGTAATGAAACAACTTGTAAAAGGCCAATAATTTTATTGTTGGTGAAGTAATGATTCCCATAATTACATTCCATAGACTGCACAAAATAGGAGCAAGAGTAGGATATTGACTTGGCTAGGTTTGAGGTGAGGAAATAACATTGAGTTGTCTCTACTCTACTCATGGATATATTTCTATACTGGCCTTTCCAAAATTTAGAAAGAACTACAATACTAAGCATTGGTTGTCATTTGGGATTGATCCTCTTATCCTATTATACAATTTCTAGATAGGTAGTTTTTTAGCCATGTAGCTAGGTATAGTTTTTAGATCTGTTTCCAAATAGGTTATCTTGGATTCCAAGTGTTTGTTTTTTCTTTAAATTCACTCTTAATGTTGTGGAGATTTATACCATTCACAAATTCTGCATGAAAAGAAGCAGTTTCCCATCTCCCTAGAAGACTTCTCTATGACTATCGATTTGTAAAATGTCATGGATATTCCACTAGAACAGTTCATCACAACAGGTCTAATAAAATACTAAAATATTTACTATTAAGGTTATTTTTTCCTTTAGTTCTCCATAATATTAGTTATTAATTTTTTTGCTTATGCATGAAATAGATAAAATAAAATAAAAAAAGAAAAATAGTAAAATACAATCACACCATCCACAAATAAACACAAGATATAGCTTCGAAAACCCAATATAGGAGAAATCCCAGCTACAAGGTGAGGTTACTCTGCTCTCTTTTCTCTAGTATAGAAATTATGCAAGTACAAAGAAAGAGGCACTCTTTGTGGAGTTTCCTTTGACCTTTGGACTATATGGATGCTACAAAATCTCTCCTCCTCTCCTACAAAATCGCATAATACCACTCTCAAATGTTTTTCTCAACTATGGAACAAAATGCAATGCAAAAGAATGGAACCCCTTCTCCTCCTAATGGAACGATATTTAACATAGCCTGATGGCCATCTAGGGGTAGGTTTTTGAATTCCTCAACCCTCAATTGTGATAGGGTTTCGGACCTTCTAGAATCTTCTTGAAATCACTTACGTTTCTAGCCCCATATGCGTGAGTAACGGGGGATGACATGGAATCCTCTCGTATCATGGTGGTCAACACGGTAGGTCAACTTGCAGAAGGCATAACTTTTGCATACGAGCTTTGATTGACATGCATTTTGCACCGTTGGAAAGGTCTCAATGTGTAGAATAACGTTACGAGGTCTAAGCTATGTTGGGAAATTTTAGCCCCCAAAAATGTCATTTGATGCCTCAAATGGCCCTAGAATTTTTTGGACCACAATTTTCCAAACTATGACCTACCACTAAAATGGATTTGCAAGATGATTCCTCCAATGTTTTTCACTCTTAAAGGATCGAGATAGATGAAAAACAATATTATGATCCAATCTGGATCATACCTTCCCATTTAGGGAGGATTTTGGTCCCCTAAATCTTTACTAAATGAGGTGAGGAAATTTATTCTCTATCTTCTCCATGGAGTACCACTTTGCTTTTCCTGGAAGTTGTCCTGTCAACCCAATCTTCCAAAGGTCATGTTTCCCCTATCTTGCAGCTATGGACCACTTTTTCAAAACTGTGTCCTTTTCCAACTTTGCTTGAGCATATTATGCTAAGTCCTCCATGGAAGGTAGAATCTACTCCTCCTCCTGATCCAACATGGAAGGCTCATAGAGTTTGAGATTATCCACATTCACTAATGAGTATATGTGCATGTATGTGGGTAGATAAGTCTATAGGAATTATCTCCTATATTTTCCAATATCTCAAAAGGACCATACTACAGATCCTTGATCTTCTTACCAAGACCCTATAGCCTTCCTTACTCAGTTGTAACCATACTATGTCCCCCACTATAAATGTTCTCTTTGTTCTATGTTGGTCATTCCTAGCCTTGTCAATTTCCTGTAACTTCTTCAGTGTCTCTTGTACTTGCAAATGGATCTACTTGATCTTCTCAACATTTTTTTCTTTTTTTAATGCATCTCTTGTGAGGTCCTCCCTCACTCCTCTTTGTTGTTCACATACAACATCTAAGGGTGAAGGTGGAAAATATCCAAAGCAAGTTTCAAAAGGTGACTTCCCAGTAGAAGTGTGAACTGCTCTATTATAAGAGTATTGTATACAAATCAAATTTCCATCCCAGGTCTTCGGATGGTTCTGAGTGTAATCCCTCAAAAGATGCACCAAAGTCTTGTTGACTACTTCTATCTACCCATTTGTCTGTGGATGGAATTTTGTAGATATATTAAACTTAGTGTTCATATTATCCCACAATGTAGTTAAAAATGCACTGAGAAATATGGTATCCCTATCTGAAATGATTCACCTTGGTATCTGATCAAGAATTGGATCCAAGAGACTGATAGGGCTAAAAAAGGCTCAAAAATGAAAGTTCTTGGAATCGAATGAAACTAGTGCCGTTGCATCCATCTCGTCACTCTGATTATGGCCATATATTTACTTTCTCAAATGGACATTGTATGAGAGAGTTATTGCACTCTGACCATTTTTCCAAATAGGTAAAAAGTCAACAGTCAAAGAGTGACGTGGCACTTTATGGAGGTGACACATGGAAATGGCAGAAGTGACAAGTGGCAGCACAACAACAGGTGACTGGTCAGTGACAGGGATCCAACCGATAGTTGACAAGTGGCAGTTTGTTGACGAATTGTTGGGTGCCACATGGCCCATTCATGGGTTGCCACGTGGCACCATGGGATTGGTCAATGGGTTCATATGGAAAAATGTTATGGATTCCATGGGGTTTGATCCCATGACCTCCTGGGTCAACCCAAATCTTGACAAAGTCCCTCCACCAATGCGCCCTTGTGTTTCTTGTTTAATAAGAATCACTTTAGTTTAAATAAAGTGTACGAAAGTGAAAAGGGGCAAAAGGGGGGCTGGGGATAAGCCCCAACCCATGGTAAAATTCCTGCATGTGACCACAACCCAACAAAGGAGGGAGCTCCCTCTCATTTTTGCCCAAAAGATAAGCACCATCCCCAGGATCTAGGGATATCCCATGAGACCAGGGGGGCGCACTACAAAAGGGGCCTAGCCCAGCTAAGGCATCCTTTTATTAGCCCCTGATCCCATACAAAGTGCCATATGGCCAGGGGCGCATGCCCAGTTAGGGGCTTATCCATTTTATTTGCATAAAATGGGTTTTTAACATTAGAAAATGTGATTTTTCAGTGATTTTCAGGCCTGTTAATGGAGATTTTGGTCATTTTTGGGGGATATAGGGCTCTTTTTGAGGCCAAATTTTGGGAGGAAGTTGGGGAATGATAACCAACTTTAGATATATATAAACTAGGCCTATTTGAGGCTATGGAGGACAGTCAGAGCAGATTTATGCTGAAGGGAAGCCAAGCCAAAGCCATTTTTATGCAGGGAAGCTGTTGAGGAGCAGACGCTTGCGGGCCATTTCTCGGAGCTCTGGTCATCCGTTTTGCGTGCCGTTTCTTTTGCTAGGTTCTAGAGATCTCGAATAACATGAACAGATCAGTCTTGTAGCCTAATGGAATTATTGCGTTGTACTTTTTGAGCTTTTAACAGAAATAAAGAAGCCTCCCCCACTTAGACAAAGGCCCGGAGACGTAGGCAATTTTGTGTCGAACTCCATTATCACTTCTCTTGTTATGGTTTGTTGTTCTTATTGCTTCAGTTCAGATCTATATTTTTTATTATGGTTGTGATATATTCTCTCATCTTCATCCTCTTTCATTCAACTTCCTAAATGGTTAATTAACACATGCAATTAAAAACTCAACCACGGTCATTAAAAGATCTTTTCCCGATCAAGTGGTATCAGAGCTAGTTGACGTTTGGATTTGAGTTTTGCATGTTAACCAGGGAAAAGATACAACGTGGTGAAGGTGAGATTTTTGTAGAGAATCCATTAATTGGATTGAGGAAGAGAGCTTCTCATAGTGAGAAGATGGCATCGGAATAAGGGTTTTCTTAGGATGAGAAAGAGTTCCGGAAAACTTTCCTTGCTATGTCGGAGATGGTGAAAGTTTTATACGAGGATTACTTGGAATGGAAGAGACAAGTTTTGGGTGAATCTTCAAAGGGAAAAGTGAAGAGGAAGAGGATCATCCTCAGATTCCTCCTTCACTCCATCATCACCTCCTTCTAACAAGTGGGTAATGTATTTCCATCATGGCAAAGCTTCATTTCTGCACTTAGGAAACAATTATATCCTTTGGGTTATAAAGAAAAAACATTAATTGAATGGCAATCTTTAAAAGTAAGAAAAGGACAAACAGTGCAAGAGTATACCGATGGCTTTCGAAAAATGGAATTGATGTTAGATATCCATTTATAAACACAAGAAACTCTTATGAAGTATATAGGAGGTTTACCTGGGCATATTAGAAACACTGTATTCATGTTTGGACCCACTAACCTTGATGCGGTTTCTGTTCAAGCTACGTATATTGAAGTAGGAAAAGCAGGTGTGTCAGGGGAATCATCCTCTTCAAGGAAAGAGGACAAGAGGAAATGGCATGGAAAGAATTCAAATGCAGTGATGAGGAAGGAAGGGAAGCCCTCTTGCAAGCATTGCAAGAAAGAGGGACATGATGAGGACAGTTGTTGGCAGTTGCATCCTGAGAAGAGGCCAAAGTGGTTCAAGGAAAAGAAGGGAATGCAAACAATGGTAATGAAAACAAGACCCATAGACTTGGGATCGGATTCAGGTGATGAATCAAAGATCTCATTGGTTGGTATGACAGGTAAAATTGGTGAAGGCATTGAGTATAGAAGCAACTTGTTTCATAGAAGGGTAATCATGCGACACACTAAGATAGACACATTAATCGACAATGGATCTCAATCTAATATAATCTTAGAAGAATTGGTTAAGCAATTGAGGTTAAAAACAAAAGTACATCATAAGCCTTACACGCTTAAATGGATAAGCAATCAACATCAAATGCACATAACAAAGCAATGCACAATCAAATTTGCAATTTCATCTAAGTATGTGGACGAAGTAACATGTGATGTAGTTCCGTTAAGAGAATGTGGAATGGTCTTAGGTAGTCCATACTTATATGATCGTAAGGAAATCTTCTACAGGACAAAGAATCAATATCAATTAACCAAAGCAGGTCAAGATTATGTGGTTCATGCTCATCATGTTAAGGCAAATAAATCACTTCAAACAATGGAACAATTAAAGAAGGCAGTGCAAGAAAGCAACAAACCAATAATTGTTTCAAATGAAGTAATCGATCTTAAGAAAGAACAAGAAATGATTGTTGAATGGAAAATCAATCATAACTTGCTTCAAGATAGGTTCATGTCATGCAAATATTACAAGTATATCAGCTCATTTGCAGTCGTCTTTTTGACGCTATCATTAGTAATGTTGTCTACATGGATGATAGTGGCTTCAGTAAGATGTAACAAGGTTCAAATGGCTAACATTATGTTGTCAGTTGTCATGATTGTGTTACAGTTGATCTTGATGAGACAAGTTCACAGGAAAGAGTTCACAGACAGAGGACAAGTCAGGTGGCCTATCCCAAGCTTGTTGACTGGTCAGTAACCTTTTTGGGACCAAAAGGTCCTTTAATGGGGAGGTGTGATCCAGAATTGGATCCAAGAAACTGATAGGGCTAAAAAATGAAAGTTCTCAGAATCGAACGAAACTAGTTCCATTGCATATGTCTCGTCACGCTGATTCTGGCCATATATTCACTTTCTCAAATGGACATTGTATGAGAGAGTTATTGCACTCTGACCTGTTTTCCAAACAGGCAAAAGGTTAACATTCAAAGAGTGACGTGGCACTTTCTGGAGGTGACACGTGGCAGTGGAAGAAGTGACAAGTGGCAGCACAACAACAAGTGACTAGTCAGTGACAGGGATCCACCCAACAGTTAACAAGTGGCAGTTTGTTAATGGATTGTTGGGTGCCACATGGCCCAGTCATGGGCTGCCATGTGGTACCATGGGATTGTTCAGTGGGTTCATATGGAAAAATTTTATGGAGTCCATGGGGTTTGATCCCATGACCTCCTGGGTCAACCCAAATCTTGACAAAGTCCCTCCACCAATGCACCCTTGTGTTTCTTATTTAACAATGATCACTTTAGTTTAAATAAAGTGTACTAAAGTGAAAAGGGGAAAAAAGGGGGTTGGGGATAAGCCCCAACCCATGGTCAAACTCCTGCACGTGACCACAAACCAGCAAAAGAGGGTGCTACCTCTCATGTGCACCCAAAAGATAAGCACCATCCCCAGGATCCAGGGATATCCCATGAGACCAGGGGGGCGCACTCCAAAAGGGGCCTAGCCAAGCTAAGGCATCCTTTTATTAGCCCCTGATCCCATACAGAGTGCCATAAGACCAGGGGTGCACGCCTAGTTAGGGTCTTAGCCCTTTTATGTGGAATCAATTTCAACATATACACCGCATATTAGTATTGGGCATGCACCACAAATTTTACTTTGTGCAGCCCCAATCTTTAGTGCGCACACCTGTGCACTATTATTTACTGTGTCATTACAGTGTCACACCCTGCAATGTCTAAAATTTTATCTCACACACTTTCTCATTCTTAATTTTAGGTGTACCATGGCCATGCTATAATTCCAAACTCGACCACTTATAAGTTCGAATGTTTTCCTTAAAATAGAAACTCGGCCTATGAAAAATCAATGTTGAAACTGTAGCTTGGCTCATACAGGCTCAATGTTAAAACCATAGCTCATCCCATACATGCAAAGTATTGAAACCATAGGTCGGCCCATACAGGCTCAGTTTTGAAACTGTAGCTATGATACGACAATGTAACGTCCCCAATCAACCAAGCTAGGTCATGTCACTACAACCTCAACTTTTGATGCTCTGTAACATTCCCATTACAAAAATGATTCTGATACCATACTGTAACATTACCCAACTTACTATTGAGAAATGCTACTCCAAAATCAACTACACATATTCTACTCTAAAACACTATTATGCACAATATCAATTGAAGTAATGCACTCAACCTCAAGTTGAGTCGCCCCACACTAGCTTTATTGTTTTTACATAACCTAAAACATAGAAGAAGTAACTCAATACAACTACGCACAAGCAAACTAAACACAAAACAATACTTTGCAAGCAACCATTTTGTCATCACATACCAATTATAATGTTCCTTGTGTGTGGGGTATAATTCCCTGTACGCACAAATGAATTCCAGCCTCATGTGAACACAGACTAGTTTCCCGCGCACACGACCATTCAAGCCCTGCTTAGGAGATTCATGACCAAAATCATAAAGATAACTTAACAAGAAAGACTATCAACATTCATTATAGTCATGAACATCTACAAATACAAGCTATAAGCACCATACTTACATGTGCAAGCAACATTAAAGAGAATAACAACAACTACTTATATGCGACAAAATACAAGAATTAAACCATATCAAACATAGATAAATAAGCACATAGTAAATGAGACAAGCACATAAAGAACACTTATCTTTTATGAAAGTCACCAACTGCATGCAGAACTTGAATGTTCCTTCTAGCCGTAGACTCTATTTCTTATATACTTTCATCAATAGGTCACCCCCGAGCTGCGGCTTAACTCCAATAGGGAAAAATAGGTTCCTAGTGATAGGCTAAGATCTTATACTCAAATGAATTACTCAATCCAAGGTGCCATTGTTGCAACTAGTCTACAATATCTCTTTCCCCACGCACCTGTCATAGCCAAGGAAGTGTGCCCCTTCTCTACTCAACAATCCCTTGACTACCCCACTTACCTTCTAGGGTTCCTAGCAACATGTCAGACAAGAATTCTCTGAGCCCTACAACTAATTCCAAGCTCATGAGGGAACAATTCCCAACAAAACTCTCACCTGGAGAGAATTCTCATGAGCTTGACAACCCACCACTTTGACAACAAATCTCTCACCTAGAGAGACTTCTCATAGGCCTGACAACCCACCTCTTCGACAGCAAAACTATTGTTACAAAACAGAAAACCCCTTACAAGCTCTTCTCTCTGAAGATGAGGTAATAGTCAGATTTTCCCTAGATAGTCCGACCCCTTCTACTCACAAGAAAGTGAATAATCCCCAAAAATGAGTTCTCCTCCAAAAATACACTATGGCCAGCAATATATATTGCATGCCTTAAACTCGAGACTTTTCACCTTCAAAAGTAGCTTAAGCCACTTGGTGACTCATTCCCTACCTCGAGAACTTAGGATAAATAAATATCCATAACTTACACTTTTTCGAAAATATTATCAAAATATTTCCTAGGACTTAAGTCCACCACCATTTCCCAATTTCTAGTGGATTTCACCCCTCATCTCGTTTCTTCTAATATGTTTGTGCACAATAATGAAATATTATATTAATAGCTTGATTATGATTACTTTTACATGGATAGGTGCATTGGCCTATTTGCATCCCAGCTCACCAGCCTCATAATCACAAAGTTTGTTTGGCATCTCTCTCTCTCTCTCT
>CBVK0101911141.1:0-16324 GCA_900067695.1 Picea abies
ATTAGCACACTTGTGAAAATAACTGAAAGCTAACTAATTCTACAGAGAACGGGACCTTCTAATCCCTTCCATTAAGAAGCGACCCTTAACCCAGTCTCTGATTAGCAAACCTCATAAAATCTTCACACAAGATTACTAATAAAAATGATTATGAACTTCTTGAAAATAATGTAGCATTCAATAAAATAAATTTCTTAACAAGATTGAGTTCAGTAGTGTTTCAACAAAGAAAAATTCATTAAAAGTAGAGTTTCAGCAAGACAAATGTTAATCAAGGCATAAATAGAAATTAGACTAACACGCAATAAAACTAAAGGGTGAATCTTGTGAAGAAGGTGGGCCCTCCCTTCTCACAAGATTCCCCTGAGACGAAAAAGCTAGAGAAGGATGCTCAAAACAGTATTCTATTCATCTATCAATGTATCATATTACAATATAAAAATTAAGTATGTCCCTCTCTCTGAAGCTTTCTTAATACATAAAACTTCCCCCCCTCGAATGATGATTTCCTCTTATTTAAGGAGGGAACCCCTTCGATACAATTGATCAAAAATTACAAATGTATATCTGAGTCCTATTCTTAGTCAGATCGGCTTTTCTAAACTGGAATAGGACATCCTAGTATCTCGCAATAGAATTCTATTAGGAGTGTTGAATGTGGTGTTGTTGTTACGGCTGGAGTGACAGTTTCTTGTTACTACTGCATACTATTTCGGCATTGCAAATTGCGGGCTGTTTTAGCCACGAGATTTGCCCTCTTGACTGTTTCAGCATTTCTCATGTAGCAGTGATGGTTGGTAATCTATGTGAGTTGTTGTTGACCACGAACTGTGTAACGACTTCCTTTGTGTTTCAGCATCGTCAGTCCTAGGTTGTGTAACGGCTTCCTTTGTGTTTTAGCATCGTCGACCATGTAACAAATTATGTGTTTCAGCATCGTCAATCGACTTTGTAACAACTTCTGTGTTTCAGCATCATCGACCATGGACTGTGTAACAGCTTCTGTGAATTGTTGTTTCAGCAACAGGCCTCAAATGCTAATCTGCAGTTTGAACTATTTCAACATTTATACATTTCCAATCAATGGTTAAGTACGAGAGTGATGTAAAATATTATGCAAAATAGATTAAACATATAGTAATGAGAAGGGATGTTGTATACCTTTGGAATGATCAGATAAAGTGATAATATGAGTTTAAATGTGGGTGATCAAGAGTATAATAGTGGCAAAAAGTATGGGTAAAAAGGTACATTGTGTGGTCCTAACATCCCCCCCAACTCAAGGTGTTGCATGTCCTCAGGAAACTTCACTCTGAATCAGAGTCTGAATACCGACTCTGAGCATGTAAGTTACTCAAGCAATAGCTCTGGGAGGTACTGTTCGTTGGCGTCTGAACCCTTGGACCCGTTGTAACCTTTTCCAAGTTGTTGTTTCTGTCTTCTTAGGCAACTTATAATGGATTTGATATCTTTCTATTGGCAACCAGAGGATAGGAAAATAAAACCGGTACCCTATCCATCTTTCAACACATTGTTGAACACACTGGATGTAGTTAGGTACCCTGGAGATTTCCACCTCAAGGTTAGTAGGTCTAAAAGGATTGTATTCCTATTTTTTCTCAGTGGATTGCTGCCAAAACAAGTTATTTTCCTGGAGGGAAGAAATCTCTATGGATCTGATGAAGTACTGACAATCCTGGAGCACTGTTGATTGTAGTTGTTGAACATGTTCAGTCACCCCTAGTTTCTTTAAGAACTCATAATATTCTGTGACAAAGGTGGGTGCATTCTGTGGTTCTGGTCTTATCCATAAAAGGCGGTTGTCTTCATTGTGTTTAGTAGCCATGAAGTCATTTTGCCAAATGATTTGATTGTGGAGAAAGGAGGTGAACACCCGAATCTGGATGACCCCAACAAGAGGATTAAGGTTCAGCTGCCTGTTCTCAGGAATGGCTTCATTATGGAAATATGCCTCACAAAGGAGGTGTTGATCCCTAGTAGATGCTTCTGTGAAAGTTTTGACAAAATCTGTTGGGTGTAGTACTACATGGGGTTTACCTTCTGTAATTGATTTGATCTGAAACCAGGTAAGTCGCTCCATAAGGAACAAGGAGTAGTTGCAAGATGGCTTTCTTGTGGCCAATATCTTTTGTGCCAAATCAAATACTAGGGCCAATCTGCCTTTCAATTCTTTGTTCTACTTCTTAAGGGCATGAGCTTCCTGGTGTGTCTGCTCTAATGCTTCCCAATTTGAGTAGGTATGATTTATCCAGATTTGTCTGTGCTCTTGCAGGATTTTGGCCTGTTTTGCAACATACTCTTTCTTCCATTTTTGTATTACTTCCTGCTCATCCCATAGCTGAGTCTGTGTTTCAGTGTTGCAAGTAGTGGGATGAGGTAAGGTCTGAGTAGATTGTTCCACAAAAGTGGGGAGATTGATCTGGTTGGGAGGTGTAAATTCCTCCATAGACATTGTCTGTATAGCTTTGTTGACAAAGGCAGGGGCTTCATTTGTTGGAATGTAGGGCTTAGTCTTGATCTTGTGAGGTTCTACTGGTTCTTGTGTTTCAGCAGGTTCTTCCTTTTTTACTACAAAAGGTGAAGGAGTAGGGAGAGCTCCTGATATTGGGACTTGAGTTACCTTATAGCCTGCTTGATAGTAAATATCCCCACATTGACAACACATATATTCTTTACATAGACTCACTGTAGTCCCATCTGACAAGGTTGATGTATGAGCTAGGGTGTACAAATTTAGTTCCTTCTCGTATGCTTCCTTTTCCCTGGCTAGTTCTTTCTTATATGCTTCCAATTCATATTTTAAAAACTCGTTTTCCTACAAGACAGAGGCCATTGTTGGTTCTGGTTGAGGGATGACTGGTTCTTGTGTGGAAGTCACAACCTCTCTAGCTGGTTCTTGTGGAGAAACTACAAGAATGGTAGTTGATTCTTATGTTTCAGCTTCTTGATGTAAGGAAAGTAATGTTGCAGCACCCTGGACCTCTGATTCCTGTATCTCAGTGTCAATATCAGCAGCTGGTTCTTGTGTTGTAGCCGTAGCTAGTTCTTGTGTGGCAGCTATGGATGGTTCTTTTGTTTCAGCCACTGAATGGGTAGTTGGTTCTTGTGTTTCAGCTACTTTATTTGAGGAGAGTAGTGTTGCAGCACCCTGGACCTCTAATTCCTGTATCTCAATTTCAATATCAGTAGTTGGTTCTTGTGTTTCAGCCATAGCTGGTTCTTGTGTGACAGCTATGGTTGGTTCTTGTGTTTCAGCCACTAAATGGGTAGCTGGTTCTTGTGTTTCAGCTATGAAGTGGGTAGTTGGATCTTGTGTTTCAGCTACTTTATTTGAGACAGATGATGTCGCAACACCCTGGGCATCTAGATCTTGTGTTTCAGTGCCCGTGGGTGGAATAGGCAAAGATCCCAGGATTTGGGAGGTTGGAGGTGTACAGGGTATCAGTTGAATAGGTTGGGGGTCTAGGGTAGTGGCAATAATGGGTGGCCTTGTTGAGGCCCTTGTTCACTTTTTTCGTAAGAAGGGCGGAAAGAAGGGAATTTGTTTTCGTTTTCGTGAGGATCTTTCCTCAATGATGGGGCAGGGGGAATTATCTAGCTCAAAGTCATCACTAAGAATATGAAGGGTGGGAGTGGATGATTCTGGTAAGGTATGAGGCGGGCTTGGTATGGTAGGGGGATTGATTGTATTGATTGGTTCTGTGAGCGGGCTATTGGGTACTTCTGGGGAGTCTAGGGGGTTTTGTGGTTGCTTCTCCTAGGGGATTTCAAGAATTTCAGGAGCTCTTCGGGGGTTTATAGGTGGGTTGTTTAGTGGAGGATTTTGTTGGGAAAAACCCCTTTGGATGAGAAGTTGGACAAGACGGTGATGGGTGAGTGAAAGGGTGGGATCTTTATCCTTTCTGTAGTAGTGTGCCATATTTTTCAGACAACCCATTAAATAATAAGGAATATTCACCCGTCTATTGTGTCATAAATAAGATAATAGAAGAAAGTTGTGCTGATAAACTACTTGGTATCAACCTTCACAGGTTAAGTAATGTTTGATGAATCTTGCAACTTCCGGCCATGGGGGTGGCAATGAGCTGAGTTGAACACCCCTTCCTTTAAATTCAATTTGTTCTTCTGGCAAGAAGAAATTCTGCTAGGCATTCCGAATGATATGTTTACGGCTGAACATGCGAGTGTCGTCGGTAGGAAGGCCTGATACCTATGCTATATCATCTTCTGTTACTGAAATTCAGACCCCTTGGATGACAGAATGGTCTTCCTGAAGGTTTTGGGCGAATTGCAGGACCTGTTGTTCATTATACCCCTGGAGTCTTTGAAAGTAACTGAGCCATCCTGCCTGCTGAAAGATTTGATACGCTACTGGATAATTTTCTAACAGCGCTGTGGTGGCAGGCTCGTTCTATATGACAGAGCCTCCCATAGCTATCAACTCGGTAGGATACAACGTCAAAGAGTTTGAGTAACAGCCTCTGCACAGAGTGAGTTTTCCGAGTGACAGTATGCAAAAATAGTGGTAGAATACGCAAAAGGGTGGTAAAATAGGAATGGTGGTGATGAATTCATGTGAAATGATGGTATATAAGGTTTGATGTGTCCTCCCCTCCCGTCAAGTGTGGCTAATAAATGATTTCACTCGAGTTGTCATAAAGATTTTAGAATCTTCTCATTAACTATAGCTTAACTGAATTACATAAAATTTACATACCTTGCCTTACCTTTTGATTCATTTTGAAAAACAAATATCATGCCTGTCCATGGTAGTTTTGCAGTGGTCGTGGCGGAGACTTTTGATCTATTAGATGAATTGTATCAAGGATTTGCTGATTGGAAGGATGAACTATGGTATGAGAGCATAAAAGCTTGCTGACAGGTGATGTTGGAAAATTGGTGTTTCAGCAACAGAGAAGAACGAGGCGAAACAATTGCTGGATGATGTTGTTTCGGTGATGAGAAAATGTGAAGAACTGTTGAACCATGGTGTTTCAACAATGGGGAAAAATGGTGAAAAGTTGCTGCGAATGGTGTTTCAGCAACAAAAAAGAAAAGGCGAAACAATTGTTGGACGGTGTTGTTTCGTCGATGAAGAATGGTGAGGAAATGGGGAAAAGAAGAGTGGCAAAGGTTGATGATAAGTGATGGGGGGGAAAATATGTGGGGTTGGTGGTAGTGGTGCTTCAGCAATGAAGAAAGTCAAAGGTGTTGAATAGTGGTGTTTCAGCATCGGAGGAAAGTTAAAAGTGTTGAACAGTGGTGTTTCAGCATTGGAGAAAGTCAAAGGTGCTGAACAGTGGTGTTTCAGCATCGGAGGAAAGTCAAAAGTGATGAACAGTGATGTTTCAGCATTGGAGGAAGCTTGTCTCTTTGGAGTAGGATTGTCCTTTCCTAGTGACCTGTACTTCGATCGGGAATCTGCAAAAATCGATTGTAACATGGTATTTCTTGACAGGGATTATTAGTAAATAAAATCTAATCTAATCTAATACTAAAGAAATTAACTTAAAAGAATTAATTGCAAGTAGGGGTAGAAACCCCCTCTACGAAGAGGAAATGGGTGTCTGCCATGCATGTGGCCTTAAAATCGTCTTTAGAAATAGGGCGCTGGTACAGACGGAGCCAATGACCATTTACAAGTAACAGAGTTTTGGAGTCATCGATTGTGAGGAGCCTTACTGTTCCATTGGGGAAAACAGTGTCTACTTCGTAAGGTCCAAGCCATCTTGTACGCAGTTTCCCTTGAAATTCTTTGAACTGGGAATCATACAGTAGGGCCCAATTACCTTTTTGGAACTACTTGTTCTTGATATTTTTGTCATTCCATTTTGATCTTTGTTGTTGAATTATGGTTGTTTTCTGAATGGCGTCTAGTCTTTTCTCCTCCAATTCATTAAGCTGCTGCAACTTGGCTATCTGTGCATCGGTTAAATCAAGGTTGAAAGATAAAGCAGTCCTTAAGGTTTTTATCTCAAATTCCACATGAAATACAACACTCTTTCCTTAGACTAATTCATAGGGAGAGAATCCTGTAGTATTTCTCCAGGTAGTTCTGTAGGCCCATAATGCTTCAGGGAGCCTGTAGGACCAATCCTTTCTATTTTCCTTCGTTTTTGTGAGAATGGCTTCTATTAATTTGTTTGTGCTTTCCACCTGTCCATTGGCTTGGGGGTGGTATGCTGTAGTCATTCTCTGTTGAATATGATATTTATGAAGGGTGGCTTTGAACCCATGAGAAGTGAAAGGAGGTCCTCCATTTGTAACTAATTCTCTTGGTACTCCAAATTTGATGAAGATGTCTTTAAATAAGAAATCTATAACTTCTTCTTCGGTCGCTCTGTGGAGTGCTTTGGCTTCCACCCATTTAGTCATGTAGTCTATGTAGACCACTATATAAACTTTTTGATTGGATGGAGGGTTGATGGGTCCTATAAAGTCTAAGGCCCATCTTTCAAATGGTTCAAGTACTATCTGGGGGTTTAATGGCATTTCATCTCTATGATTAGGTTGGCCTACTCTTTGGTAGCTATCACAGGCCCGGACATATTTCTTTGCATCTTTGAAGAGTGGGGGCCAATAGTACCCCATCCTGAGAATTTTATGTGTTGTTCTCTTATCAACAAAATGCCCTCCACAAGGGCCATCATGAAAAGATTTTAGTAGATCATACACCTCATCTTCTCTAATACACCTTTGAATTTCCTGATCAGCTCCTGTATGGAAAAGGAACCCACTTATCCAACTATACCAAGCACTTTGATAAATGATACTTTTTTTCTCTCGGTAGGATAGGTGTGGTGGTAACTTCCTTGCAACCAAGTAGTTAGCAATATCTGCATACCAAGGTGAGTGGGCAGAAAATACAAATAAGTATTCATCAGAAAAGGAATCATTTACTGGGGTATCATCATCAGGTGTCAATCGAGAAAGGAAATCAGCAACTACATTCTCTTTTCCCGGTCTATCTACAATTGTAATATCAAACTCTTGCAATAATAGTATCCATCTGGTGACTCTAGAATTTGTGATAGGTTTGTTCATTAAGTATTTGATAGCTGAGTGATCGGTATGGAAAAAAGTAGAATAGCCAGTAATGTAATGTCTAAATTTATCAATTGCATAGATAACTGCTAATAATTCCTTCTCGGTGACTATATAATTGAGTTCAGCAGGGGTCATATTCTTGCTGATGAAATAGATAGCATAGAGGAGATGATTTTCTTCCTGTCCCAAGACAACTCCTATTGTAGTATCTGAAGCATCAGAGGATATGTGAAATGGAAGTGTCCAATCAGGTCCTCTAAGGATAGGAGCTATAGATAACTGATGTTTAAGTGTATTAAATGCTTCTTGGCAAGAATTAATCCATTTGAATTCATCATTTTTCATCAATAACACAAACAGGGGAGAAGCTATTTTGGAAAAATTCTTAATAAATATTCTATAGTATCCAGCATGTCCTAGAAAACTTCTTACCTCTATTTGGGTTTTGGGAGTAGGAATATCCTTAATGACTTGTATTTTGGATGGGTCTACCTGAATTCCTTGAGATGAGATAAAATTTCCAAGTACTACTCCCTCACTCATCATCATGTGACATTTTTCTGTACTTAAGGAGAGTTGGGCTTGTATGCATCGTTTGAGTACTTTCTCAAGGTTTTGTAGTGCTTACTAAAAAGAAACACCATAAGGAGTAAAGTCATCCATAAAGATTTCCATAGAGTCATTAATCATATCAGAAAAGATTCCTAAAATTGCTCTTTGAAAGGTTGTTGGTGCATTACATAGTCCAAATGGAAGGACTCTATAAGAAAAGGTTCCCCAAGGGCTAGTGTTCGCACCCAATTCGTCACTAGGTGAGAAAATTAAGAGTGATTACATGCCCAGTTGGGGTCTGCTAGGCATGACAGCTGTGAAAGGAAAGGTTAGAAAGAAAAACAACAAAGCTATTAACAAGAACTAAACTAAAACTGATAAAAACTATGAGCATATAAAACAAATGAAAAATAAAGACAAATGGACCAATATCACCAATGTATAAGCTGATCTATTGATGAAATCCAAAGGCACAATGAAGAAAGGGGACTTGGGTCCCTTCTTTCTCCAATGGAAGGCTCTTGAGGCCCCCAAAGCTTGCTCTCCTTACAATGAAAAGATGAAAATGTGGGTGAAAGAACTCCAAGCTTATTCACTCAAGAGAGGGGTGAATAGCTCTATGAAATGCAGCTTGTGATGTTTATTGCCAAAGAATGGGTCCTTAGCAATCTCAGCAGCATAACAATACAAAAAATTCCTTGAGAAAATGGTGGTTATTCATGGCTTTTTATAGCCCAGCATTGGGATATTATGTAACCTCTTTTGAATGTGAAAAGGGGCTCTTTAGGGCTCAATTAGATCTTTGACCAGCCCACCATGAGGATTGAGCTCGGATTTGGTGTCAAATCGGCTTGGGAGCTGATCCATTAGTGGTTGGGAGGCCGACCAATTTCAATAAATGCATCGTTTAGCAGGTGCACAGGTTTTTCTCCCAACATCCACGCCTTATGCACATATGCACGCTTTGTACGTTTCTGTTACGCACATATGCGCGCGCACCCAGATGATGTAAAGCGCCTTTCAAATTTTTGGTCATTTTGTATAGTTTTTTTGACCCTTTTGCAATCCTGAGGAATTAATCTTGTGCTATGAATGACTTTTTTCCTGTTTTGACGATGCGGATTCTTGTCGCCATGTGCAGACAAAATTTCAGTGATAACAGATGCCCCCTGATGGATGAGGTTAGGAGAAAAACGTATAGCCGAAATCCATCAATGTTTCTTTGACTGAGAATGGTGTTGTAAGGGAGAGAAAGAGTGGGATCGTGTAGAGCAATCCTTTGGAGAAGAAAGGAACCTGTAGAACCCGACCTTCTACAAGGTGCGTAACAATATACAACTTTGTACAAACGAGGCGGGCATGCCCCATGCTCGTATGATGTAACACTGAAAAAAGATGACGTAAATGTTGATGTAGACCACTGCAGCACCCTCGGGGGCAGAATGATAAAGGCAGAAGAAAATTCTGCAAAGGAACATACTCTGAACCATCGATAATGGTCACAGAAGTAAACGACGACGGTGATGTGGGCATTGGTGGCCATACCAAGTTTAGAGGTCTTCGGCAACTGATAACAAAAACTGCAATAGTCGCAAAGTAAGACCCACCGCAACATGAGAAAGTGTTGGCGTCGAATGTTATGGGGGTCAACGACATCAGGGAGAAATGGTGTTTCCCCCTGTGCCATCCGAGATCTCTCATTAAATGGTAAATGAGAATCAAGATACTTTCTCCCTTCTGGAAAAGTGTGTTGATGTCGACAAAAGGGGGACGCGACTCCCAGAAGCAAAGGGCTTCGCGGAATCTACTGTGGTAAGGAAGTGGCAGAGGTACATGGACGAAGTCAAGAAGTGGGAAGACTCCAGACTACCCTTAGTTGGAGGGTGCATGATATAAGGCGTGGCCGCAACCGTGTGACAAGATCAAGTGTCAGGGGGATGACAAGATCAGGGATAAGTTGTGCCAGAGGCGGGACAAGGTGAACAAATTTAGAGGATAAAGGGAAGTGACCGGGGTAGGAATCTGAAGATATAAACGATGCCGATGGGGGTAAATGAGAAGTAATGCTCCAACCAAGGGTGACATGGGTTTGTGTGGCTAAAATGAAAGTAGGTCGCCAACAGTGATGACAAAAGCATAGAGCCGAAAATGCGTTTGTACAATAAATAATGAATAACTTGGGGAAAAATGTACAAATACAGAAACGGGTGCCCCAGTGTGAAATGAGTGCCCCAGGGAGGGCAGAAATTCCTGGAAAACTGATGAAGGGTGGGGGCCCCATTGGCGAGTTTCTGTATGAGGTAGGTGAAATGAAGATAGGTTCGCAGATGGGAAAACTGAGGGTGGAGGAAATGGTGGGTTCATGAATCTGTGGAGGTGAAGGTAAAAAAGAACATAACCATAAAGCGATGAGTTGGGAGTCCATATGGGAAGCTAGCAAAATGAGGAGAAGAAGTATGTGGTTGATTCGCAACATGATGAAAGACTACCAGGACTCCCATCCCTAAGGGGTAATAAAGAGCAGCATGAGTGTCAAAAGTGCAAAAAAGGTTCTATGAATGAGATGACTCATGTGGGTAAGAAAACTACAGGGTACCAGTACTAAAAATGCAAATGGAAGTGTGACTACTGCAGAGCCAGAAATGGGTGTCCTAAAGGCCAATATCAGAGGGTGTGACTGGAAATGTAAATGCAATACAGCGGGAGAGACTACATGCCAGTGCTGAATATATACCTGAAGGAATGATGTGAAGAGATGATGACCAAGTACCTGCACACAGAACAACCAAATACCCAAAGTGAACCATATCTGAAGATAATAACAAATATGAACATGTATTAGATAAATGTGACAATGCGCGTGCGTACCTGGCCATGATATGAAAAAAGGGTGCCCCGGGGGCTTAGGATGAAAAGTGGCCCTGGGACAGTCATGATGTAGGTGGAGGGACGCTGATCCCGTGGCTAAAGACGGTTCGAAAAATGGACGTCGTGGGCTCCCGGAATGGTGAGTGGAAGTTTGGAAAAAGCCCTATATATAGCTGTAGGGCCCACATTTCCACCTCATTTGTACCTGCTGCTACAGTGAGTTTCTGAGCAGATTCAGAGGAGATTGAGTGATTCCGAGAGTACGAGGTATCCGATCGACGGCGTGCGAGTTTCAGGTTAGTGGTCTAATCATCCTGCATAGCTATAGGTTTCCAATTTTTGGCTAGGGTAGGTACGAGGGGTTGTACGGGGGTTTTGGGGGGTTTTTTGATAGGGTGTGGGCCCCAATGTGTGGGAGACTTAGTGGAAGGCATGCATGCATGCGTGCCTGTACAATGAATAAGCGTGCATTAATGCGCGTGTGTAGGAATTTAAGGCGCGCCCTAGGGGCGCGCCTGTGGGGTAGACAGGCGCGCATGAGTGCGCGCTTGTGGGGTGAACAGGCGCGCTCGTGACAGGCGCGCCCTTGCACGTGCCTGTATTGTGAACAGGTACGCTCATGAGCGTGCCTGTGGGAAAAACAGGCGCGCACAAATGCATGCCTGTATAGTGAACAGGTGCACATGTATGCGCGCCTGTGGGTGGTAAAACCGCGCGTTTGAGGCAAGGTTTCAGGGTGAAAAATTAGCCTTTTTTGACGTACTGGATGGTTGCATGAGCTAATATAGGACTCTGTGTTGTGTGCAGGTGACCAGTAGTGATTATGGATGTGCGATGGCATGAGCGAGATTGGTCGCAGTTGCAAGATGTTGTGTCCAATGCAGATCCAGCGGTTCGAGCGGCTTTAGCAACCAGTGGGTTGCTAAAGTTTTTTGAATGCCCGTTGATATGGGCACAGGAGTATTTACTCCAGTTCCTGCTCCGGATGTGGAGCCCAGATTTGCACTGCTTCCTTGTGTGAGGAGAGCAGATCCCCTTCACTGCGGTGGAGGATATATACTTCTTGACTGGGCTCCCCTTCCAGGGAACACCATTGCCGGCAGATCTTGTGCTGTCGAGAGACACTCATCTGCGGACCGTCGCCGAGCGATATTGCTCAGGCGATCACTACATGATCGGGACGTCAGTGAGCATCAGTGGGATAGATGCCCTGCTGCATCATTGTATAGCAGCGATGATAGTTCGGGTGTATGGGTCCCGAGTGACCCACCAGATTAGTGGTGGTGATCTGATTGTGATGGAGAGGGTGGTGGTGGGCTGTGAGTAGTTCGCCTGGGGTTTGACCCTGCATGCGCAGATGATCGCGCAGCTAGACCATTGTCGGTCGACAGGCACCGGGGAGTTTGCATTTGGATCCATCCTGGTAGCCTATTTCTTGGAGAGGGTGTCGATGCTGCGCCCGAGGGTGATACTAGAGGCACCAAGGGTATGAGAGCCGTGCTTGAGGCTGTGGTCTCAGATTTTGGTTCGCCATGGTGGTGGCGAAGGCGGGCACTACTTTACTATGCAGGCAGCGCAGATATGGCAGCAGATGCCGCAGGTTATACTCCAGTTCCCCTATGCTGTGGTTGACTTCTGAGGGGACCCGGACATGGTATTGCCTCCTGGGGAGGTTTTTGATCACAGAGGTATGTTGTGTATTTATATATGTTTTGACTTATGTTTTGATTTTGATATACCAGTTCATATGTATGATGTATAGAGATTGATATGATCTGTTGTTTGTTGCTTTGTGTATGTGCATATTTGGCACCTCGTGGGCGCGAGGTAGAGTTGTATAGAGCGCCATCTCAGCAAGAGCGGGAGAGACCACCACGTGGAGGGAGGCATCCACGGGATGAGGCTGCTAGGGGACCAGTAGAGCCCGGGAGACCAGCGCAAAGGCGTCGTTTTGATGACCCTGGTGCGGGGCCATAGCACGCTCCTTCGGCGGCGGCCAGAGGTGATTTTGATGACATACGCCGTCACTTAGAGATGGTTTTTTAGGACGTGCCTGAGGGCATGTGGATCCGCATCCAGGACGAGGAGTTCCTGGAGCAGTGCATTGGACTACCGCCACCATGGCGAGGGATAGTGCGACGAGCAGCTGTGCTCGCCACGATGACTAGTGGGCATCTGCCGCCTGAGCAGGGAGGTCCTACGGATGTGCCACCACCACCGCCTAGGGCTGGTGGGGGTGGGCCACCACCTCCTCCTGAGGGAGGGGTAGCTGGGGGTGCGATAGAGGCACCCTGATTGTATCATGTATTTTGTATACAGTTTTGATAGGCTGGTGAGCCGATTTTTGTACCAGGATGTGGCACAGGCCTGAGGGCCAATGTATTTTTGTTGTATTTAAACATTCAGATGGCCGGAGGGGCCCACATATATATATATATATGAGTATACATGTTTTTGAGATCCAAATGTGTTGTACATTTGTTTTGTGTGTTGATGATGATGATGATGTTGATCCTATCTATATGCTGTGACAGGACGTATGAGATGTATGTGTATGTGTAGATTAATGTGATATATGCCAATCTAACACCATGTTAGCTATTTCATCTGTTGGTTGATTCAATTCTCTTGGAATATGTGTATATGTAATGGAATCAAAATGTCGAGATAATAATCTAACCTACAGGTATTTGCGAAAGAGGCACGGATCACGTACACGGTACACATTGTTGAGCTGAAGAACGACTAGCTGGGAGTCGAGGAAAACGCTAAGATGACGAATATGATGATGCTGGGCGTTGGTCAGGAGGCCAATGACAGCAGTGTATTCGGCTTGGTTATTGGTTGCTGGTCCTAAACAGATGCCGCTGGAATGTAGCATTTCATGTGAAGGGGTGTAGAGAGCCCAAGCAGCCGAAGCGAGATTTTGTGTCCAACGGCTGGCGTTGTCGGCGTAACCAATGTGGTAAGCTGGTGGAGGAGGCATTTGTCAACAACACAAAGGATAGTTTAGATGAGGGATAAAAAAGATTAAAAACGCTAGAAAAGAAAATAACTTAAAGTAGTTTGACTACATTTAAGCATAAAATTTCTTGAGGTATAACCCATTGACGGGTTCTTTGAGCGAGAGGCCTTCGGGGGAGGCCAGGATGTATGCACCTTTGGTAAGGCAATGTTGGATGATGTAAGGGCCATGCCAAAGTGATTCAAATTTGCCATGGCCAAAGGTATCATGAGCGATATCATAGGTGAGGACAAGGTCGCCTTCGCGAAATGAGTGAAGGTTGACATGGCGATCAAAGGTAGCCTTGGATCATTTTTTAGCTGCCTCGTTGTTCTGTAATGAGGATCGACGATCTTCATCCAGAGACTCCAAGTTCAGCAAGCTCCGCTCCATTGGAGCAGTGTCAGGTAAAAGCTCAATTGCGGTGCGAAGGGTGGGAATTTCGCACTCGATGGGAAGAGTTGCCTCTATCCCATGGACTAAATGAAATGGCGTGAAACCCGTAGCGGTCTTCACTGTCGTTCGATAATCCCATAGCGTGGAAAATAACATATGATGCCAATTGGTTTTATGTTTATTAACCGTGTGTTGTAACATGGTCTTGAGGACTTTGTTCACTGCCTTGACCTATCCGTTTGACTGAGGATAGTATAGTGAGGAAAACTCATGAGAGAAGCCTAACGGAGATGAGAGTTCGATGAAGATCTCATTCTCAAAATGTTTCCCATGATCAGAAACTAGTTGGAGTGGTACTCCGAACCAAGATATGATGTGGTTGAAGAAAAAATGTGCTGCAGTGTCAGCGGTGTTGTTGAAGGTGGGCATAGCTTCAGCCCATTTGGTGAAGTAATCGACAGCGACAACAATGTATTTGTGACCATTTCTGGAGGTGGGATTACAAGTCATAAAGTTAATGCCCCATTTACAAAAGGGGCTTGCAGTAATGACAGGGTGAAGAAGAGCGGGGGGAGCATGGGCTTTGTTGGCATAGAGCTAACATTGCTCGCATCGTTTCACGGCATGAATGCAATCATGAAACAGGGTAGGCCAAAAGTAACCGGCCCAGATAACCTTTTGAGCCGTGGCGATGCCCAAAATATGTCCCCCACAGGCGCCACTGTGGCAGTCGTTTAAGACTCTGTCGGCCTCGTCAATAGTCAGGCAGCGACGAAGAATGGTGTCGACGCCCCGCCGATATAGGATGTCACCGATGAGGAGATAGCGGGGGGCCTAATGGCGAATGCACCGACGATCATCTCGTGATAGGTGATTACCGAACTTTTGAGTTCGTAGGTAGACGAGGAGGTCACCATACCAAGGATCATCAGAAGCGATGTAAAATAAATGTTCGTCGGGGAAGTCAGTATTGATGGGGGCACTGGGTGTGTCAGAGGGAAGGGCCGTGACAAGTTCAGCGAGAACGAGGGCCTTCTTACTCTTTGGTGTTGAAAACTCGAGGTCGTACTCCTGAAGGATAACGATCCATCGAGGGAATTTGTCGTTAACTTGGCAATAGCTGAGAAAATATTGCATAGGGTTGGAATCTGCGACGACCTTGGTGGTGCGAAGCAGAATGTAATGGCGTAGTTTCTGAACTGCCAGGACAACTGCAAGAGAAAGTTTCTCTTCATGTTTGTACTTCAGGGGTGGTCCTGAGAGGTTCTTACTGATGTAGTAAATGACGTGTTCACAATTGTCATCTCCGAGCTGGACGAGGATGCCGGCTACTGATACAGCTGATGCTGATACGTAGAGGATGTATTCGCGGTTGTAGTCAGGTGCACTAATCAAAGGTGCACTGGAAAGTGCTGCCTTAAGATCATCAAATGACTATTGGGCATAGTCGTCCCAATGAAAAGGGATGTCGTGACACAGTAAGTGAAGGAAACCATGTGCGCGTATAGCGTAATCAGGAACAAAGCGCCTAAGAAAGTTGGCTTTTCCCTGTAGACTCTGTAGTTGTTGTAAATTCCGAGGAGGTGGAATTTCGGTGATAGCTTGGAATTTGAGGGGGTCCACGGTGATACCGTTTTTTGAAACAACGAAACCGAGGAGGCAACCTGCGGTGACGCAGAACACACACTTGAGAGGGTTCAGGCGAATGTTATATTGACGATACCATTGAAAGATGATTCGTAAATCATCGAGGTGTTGGGTCTGCTTCTTGGATCGAGCGGTGAGGTCGTCCAAGTAGGCGAGGATGATTGCAGCCAGATCATGAAAGATGTATGTCATGGCCCGCTAGAAAGTTGCACCGGCATTTTTGAGGCCAAAGGGCATAACACAATATGCAAACGTACCCCATGGGGTGATGAATACGGTTTTGTACTGATTGGCTGGATGGATTTGAATTTGGTTATAGCCAGAGAATCCGTCCATAAAGGAAAGAGCCTCGTGGCTGGCGCAGTCATCGATAATCTGATCGATAAAAAGCGTTGGGAAGTTGTCCTTGGGACATGCGTTATTGAGGTCGTGAAAGTTGGTGCAAATGTGAATGGTGACCTATTTTTTGTCGATGGGTACAGGGTTGGAAACCCATGAAGTGCAAGTGATGGGGTAAATAAACCCGACCGTACGTAGTTTGTCAATTTCGGCTTTGATAGTCGCGGCCTTAGATGGGTGTAGTGGTCGTTGTTTCTGGCGAACTGGTGTGATATCTGGCCAGGTATCGATGCGATGTTCGACGATAGAGGGGTCGAGGCCAGGCATCTCCGTGTATGACCAGGCGAAGATATCCCTAAATTCCTGGAAGAGGGCTTTATATGCGGCAATTTCTTGAGGAGTGCAAGCAGCTCCAATAATGATTTCTTCGACGATGCCCGGTTTAATGGA
>CBVK0101911143.1:0-25709 GCA_900067695.1 Picea abies
ATATGCCCATTTACAAACACTCCAAGTTACAACACTTGCAAATTACCAATCTGAGTGCCTTTCTAGGACTTATAGACATATGCCCATTTACAAACACTCTAAGTTACAACACATGGAAAATACCACTCCACGTGCCTTTCTAGGTCGTATAGACATATGCCCATTTACAAAAACTCCAAGTAAAAATGAATGGAAATTACCACTCCGTGCCTATCTAGGTCTTATAGACATATGCCCGTTTACAAACACTTCAAGTTACAACACATGGAAATTACCACTCTGCGTGTCTTTCTAGGTCTTATAGGCATAATCCTATTTACAAACACTCCAAGTTATAGTGCATGGAAATTACCATTCGGCGTGCCTTTCTAGGTCTTATAAGCATATGCCCATTTATAAACACTCCAAGTTACAACACATGGAAATTACCACTCTGCGTGTCTTTCTAGGTCTTATAGGCATATGCAGATTTACAAACACTCCAAGTTACAGCGCATTGAAATTACCACTCTGCGTACCTTTCTAGGTCTTATAGGCATATGCCCATTTACAAACACTCCAAGTAATAATGCATGGAAATTACCACTTGGTGTGCCTTTCTAGGTCTTATAGGCATATGCCGATTTACAAAGACTCCAAGTTACAATGCATAGAAATTACCACACGGCATGGCTTTCTAGGTCTTATAGGCATACGCTGATTTACAAACACTCCAAGTTACAGCGCATGGAAATTACCAATCCGCGTACCTTTCTAGGTCTTATTGGCATATGGCCATTTACAAAAAGCGCATGGAAATTACTAGTCTGCATGCCTTTCTAGGTCTTATAGGCATATTCCCATTTAAAACACTACAAGTTACAACGCATGGAAATTACCACTCTAAGTGTCGTTCTAGGTCTTATAGGCATCTGCCCATTTACAAACATTCCAAGTTATAGCGCATGGAAATTACCACTCCATGTGCCTTTCTAGGTCTGATAGGGATATGCCCATTTACATAGTCTCCGAGTTACAAAGCATGGAAATATACAAACACTCTGTGTGCCTTTCAAGGTCTTATAGGCATATGCCCATTTACAAACACTCTGAGTTACATCACATGGAAATCTACAAACACTCCAAGTTACAGCGCATGGAAATTACCACTCCACGTGCCTTTCTAGTTATTATAGCCATATGCCCATTTACAAACACTGCCAGTTACAACGCATGGAAATCATATGGTTTTCTAGGTTTTATAGGCATATGCCCATTTAAAAACACTCTGTGTGCCTGTATAGGTCTTATAGGCATATGCCCATTTACAAACACTCCAAGTTACAGTGCATGGTAATTACCACTCCGCCTGCCTTTCTAGGTCTTATAGTCATATGCCCATTTACAAACACTCCAAGTTACAACGGATGGAAATTACCACTCTACGTGCATTTCTAGGTCTTATAGGCATATACCCATTTACAAACACTCCCAGATACAATGCATGGAAATTACCACTCCACGTGCCTTTCTAGGTCTTATAGGCATATGCCCATTTACAAACACTCTAAGCTAAAACGCATGGAAATGACCACTCTGTGTGCCTTTCTAGGTCTTATAGGGATATGCCAATTTACAAACACTTCAAGTTACATTGCATACAAATTACCACTACGCGTGCCTTTCTAGGTCTGATAGGCATATGTCTTTTTATAAACACTCCAAGTTACAATCCATGGAAATTACCACTTCGTGCACCTTTCTAGGTCTTATAGGCATATGCCTATTTACAAACACTACAAGTTACAACCCATGGAAATTACCACTACGCGTGCCTTTCTAGTTTTGATAGGCATATTCCCATTTACAAACACTCTAAGTTACAGCGCATGGAAATTACCACTCTGCTTGCCCTTCTAAGTCTTATAGACATATACCCATTGACAAACACTCCAAGTTACAATGCATGGAAATTACCACTCTGTGTGCCTTTCTAGGTGTTATAGGCATATGCCAATTTACAAACACTCCAAGTTACAATGCATGGAAATTACCATTCCACATGCCTTTCTAGGTCTTATAGGCATATACCCATTTACAAACACTCCAAGTTACAGTGCATGGAAATTACCACTCCATGTGCCTTTCTAGGTTTTATAGGCATATTACCATTTACAAGCGCTCCAGGTTACAATGCATGGAAACTACCACTCTGCATACCTTTCTATGTCTTATAGGCATATGCCCATTTACAAACAATGAATGGAAATTACCACTCTGTGTGCCTTTCTAGGTCTTATAGGCATATGCCCATTTAAAAACACTCCAAGTTACAGTGCATGGAAATTACCACTCTGCGTGCCTTTCCAGGTCTTATAGGCATATGCTAATTTACAAACACTCCAAGTAACAATGCATGGAAATTACCATTCCACATGCTTTTATAGGTCTTATAGGTATATACCCATTTACAAACACTCCAAGTTAAAATGAATGGAAATCTACAAACACTCTATGTGCATTTCTAGGTCTTAAAGGCATATGCCCATTTACAAACACTCCGAGTTACAATGCATGGAAATCTACAAACACTCCAAGTTACAGCGCATGGAAATCATGTGGCTTTCTAGGTTTTATAGGCATATGCCCATTTAAAAACACTCCAAGTTACAGTGCATGGAAATTATCACTCAGTGTGCCTTTATAAGTCATGTAGGCATATGCCCATTAAAAAACACTCCATGTTATAGCGCATGGTAATTACCATTCCGCGTGCCTTTCTAGGTCTTATACGCATATGCCCATTTACAAAAACTCCAAGTTACAACGCATGGAAATTACCACTCTACATGCCTTTCTAGGTCTTATAGGCATATGCTCATTTACAAACACTCCAAGTTATAACGCATGGAAATTACCCTTCTACGTACCTTTCTAGGTCTTATAGACATATTCCTGTTTACAAACACTCCAAGCTACAACACATGGAAACTACCACTCTGCATGCCTTTCTAGTTCTTATAGACATATGCCCATTTACAAACACTCCAAGTTATAGTGCATGAAAATTACCACTCTGTGTGTAATTCTAGGTCTTATAGACATATGACCGTTTACAAACACTCCGAGTTACAATGCATGAAAATCTACAAACACTCTGCATGCCTTTGTAGGTCTTATAGGCATATGCCCATTTACAAACACTCCAATTTATAGCGCATGGAAATCTACAAACACTCCAAGTTACAGCGCATGGAAATTACCACTCGACATGTCTTTCTAGTTCTTATAGGCATATGCCCATTTAGAAACACTCCAAGTTACAATGCATGCAAATTACCACTCCGCGTGGATTTCTATGTCTTATAGACATATGCCCGTTTACAAACACTCCAAGTTACAACGCATTGAAATTACCACTCTGCGTGCCTTTTTAGGTCCTATAGACATATGCCCATTTACAAACGCTACAAGTTACAACGCATGGAAATTACCACTCTGTGTGTCTTTCTAGGTCTTATAGACATATGCTTGTTTACAAACACTCCAAGTTTCAGCGCATGGAAATTACCACTTCGCGTGCATTTCTAGGTCTGATAAACATATGCCTGTTTACAAACACTCCAAGTTTCAATGCATGGAAATTACCACTCTGCGTGCCTTTCTAGGTCCGATAGACATATGCTTGTTTACAAACACTCTAGGTTTCAACACATGGAAATTATCACTACGCGTGCCTTTCTAGGTCTTATAGGCATATACCCATTGACAAACACTAAATGTTACAATGCATGGAAATTACCACTCTGCGTGCCTTTCTAGGTCTTATAGGGATATGCCAATTTACAAACATTCCAAGTAACAATGCATGGAAATTACCATTCCACGTGCCTTTATAGGTCTTATAGGCATATACCCATTTACAAACACTCCAAGATACAACACATGGAAATTACCACTCCACGTGCCTTTCTAGGTCTCATAGGCATATGCCCATTTACAAACACTCTTAGTTACAACTCATGGAAATTACCACTTTGCGTGCCTTTCTAGGTCTTATAGGGATATGCCAATTTAAAAAAACTCCAAGTTACAATGCATGCAAATTACCACTACACGTGCCTTTCTAGGTCTTATAGGCATATGTCCTTTTACAAACACTCCAAGTTACAGCGCATGGAATTTACCACTCTGTGCGCCTTTCTAGGTCTTATAGGCATATGCTTGTTTACAAACACTACAAATTACAATGCATGGAAATTACCCCTACGCGTGCCTTTCTAGTTCTTCTAGGCATATGGCCATTTACAAACACTCCAAGTTACAACGCATGTAAATTACCACTCTGCTTTCTTTTCTAGGTCTTATAGACATATGCGCATTTACAAATACTCCAAGTTACAACGCATGGAAATTACCACTCTGCATGCCATTTTATGTCTTATAGGCATATGCCTATTTACAAATACTCCAAGTTACAATGCATGGAAATTACCATTCCACGTGCCTTTCTAGGTCTTATAGGCATATACCCATTTACAGACACTCCAAGTTACAGCGCATGGAAATTACCACTCGACATGCCTTTCTAGGTCTTATAGGCATATGCCCATTTACAAACACTCCAAGTTATAGTGCATGGAAATTACGACTTTGTGTACCTTTCTAGGTCTTATAGGCATATGGCCACATACAAATAGTGAATGGAAATGATCACTCCGCGTGCCTTTCTAGGTCTTATAGGCATATGCCCATTTACAAACACTCCAAGTTACAGCACATGGAAATTACCACTCTGCGTGCCTTTCTCGGTCTTATAGGCATATGCCAATTTACAAACACTCCAAATAACAATGCATGGAAATTACCATTCCCCATGCCTTTATAGGTTTTATAGGCATATACCCATTGACAAACACTCCAAGTTTCAACGCATGGAAATTACCATTCTGTGTGCCTTTCTTATTCTTATAGGCATATGCCAATTTACAAACACTCCAAGTAACAATGCATGGAAATTACCATTACACGTGCCTTTATAGATCTTATAGGCATATACCCATTGACAAACACTCCAAGTTACAGTGCATGGAAATTACCACTCCATGTGCCTTTCTAGGTCTTATAGGCATATGCCCATTTACAAACACTCTAAGTTACAACGCATGGAAATGACCACTCTGTGTGCCTTTCTAGGTCTTATAGGGATATGTCAATTTACAAACACTCCAAGTTACAATGCATGCAAATTACCACTACGCGTGCCTTTCTAGGTCTTATAGGCATATGTCCTTTTATAAACACTCCAAGTTACAGTGGATGGAAATTAATAGTTTGTGCGCCTTTCTAGGTCTTATAGGCATATGTCTGTTGACAAACACGACAAGTTACAGTCCATGGAAATTACCACTATGTGTGCCTTTCTAGTTCTTATAGGCATATTCCCATTTACAAACACTCCAAGTTACAGTGCATGGAAATTACCACTCCGGTTTCCTTTCAAGGTCTTATAGACATATGCCCATTGACAAACACTCCAAGTTACAACGCATGTAAATTACCACTCTGGGTGCCTTTCTAGGTCTTATAGGCATATTCCAATTTACAAACACTCCAAGTTACAATGCATGGAAATTACCATTCCACATTCCTTTCTAGGTATTATAGGCATATACCCATTGACAAACACTCCAAGATACAACACATGGAAATTACCACTCTGTGTGCCTTTCTAGATCTTATAGGCATATGCCTATTTACAAACACTCTAATTTACAACTCATGGAAATTAGCACTCTGCGTGATTTTCTAGGTCTTACAGGGATATGCCAATTTACAAACACTCCAAGTTACAACGCATGCAAATTACCACTACACATGCCTTTCTATGTCTTATGGGCATATGCCCTTTTACAAACACTCCAAGTTACAGCGCATGGAAATTACCACTCTGTGCGTCTTTCTATGTCTTATAGGCATATGCCTGTTTACAAACACTACAAGTTACAATGCATGGAAATTACCACTACGTGTGGCTTTCTAGTTCTTATAGGCATATGCCAATTTACAAACACTCCAAGTTACAACGCATGGAAATTACCACTCTTCTTGCCTTTCTAGGTCTTATAGACATATGCCCATTTAAAAACACTCCAAGTTACAGCTCATGGAAATTACCACTCCGTGTGCCTTTCCAGGTCCTATAGGCATATGCCAATTTAAAAATACTCTAAGTTACAATCCATGGAAATTACCATTCCACGTTCCTTTCTAGGTCTTATAGGCATATACCCATTTACAAACACTCCAAGTTACAACGCATGGAAACTACCACTCCACGTGCCTTTCTAGGTCTTATAGGCATATGCCCATTTACAATCACTCCAAGTTATAGCGCATGGAAATTTCCACTCTGCGTACCTTTCTAGGTGTTATAGGCATATGGCCATTTACAAACAATGAATGGAAATTACCACTCCGCGTGCCTTTCTAGGTCTTATAGGCATATGCCCATTTACAAACACTCCAAGTTACAGCCCATGGAAATTACCACTCTACGTGCCTTTCTAGGTCTTATAGGCATATGCCAATTTACAAACACTCCAAGTTACAATGCATGGAAATTACCATTCCACGTGCCTTTCTAGGTCTTATAAGCATATTCCCATTTACAAACACTCCAAGATACAACACATGGAAATTATCACTCCACCTGCCTTTCTAGGTCTTATAGGCATATGCCCATTTACAAACACTCTAAGTTACAACTCATGGAAATTACCACTCTGCGTGCCTTTCTAGGTATTATAGGGATATGCCAACTTAGAAACACTCCAAGTTATAATGCATGCTAATTACCACTACATGTGCCTTTCTAGGTCTTATGGGCATATGTCCTTTTACAAATACTCCAAGTTACATCATATGGAAATTACCACTCTGTGTGCCTTTCTAGGTCTTATGGGCATACGCTTGTTTACAAACACTACAAGTTACAATGCATGGAAATTACCACTACGCGTGCCTTTCTGGTTCTTATAGGCATATGCCTATTTACAAACACTCCTAGTTACAACGCATGGAAATTACCAGTCTGCTTGCCTTTCTATGTCTTATAGACATATGCCCATTTACAAACACTCCAAGTTACAGCTCATGGAAATTACCACTCTACGTGCCTTTCTAGGTCTTATAGGCATATGCCAATTTAAAAATACTCGAAGTTTCAATGCATGGAAATTACCATTCCATGTGCCTTTCTAGGTCTTGTAGGCATATACCCATTTACAAACACTCCAAGTTACAACGCATGGAAATTACCACTCCACGTGCCTTTCTAGGTCTTATAGGCATATGCCCATTTACAAACACTCCAAGTTACAACACATGGAAATTACCACTTTGTGTACCTCTCTAGGTCTTATAGGAATATGGCCATTTACAAACAACGAATGGAAATTACCACTCTGCATGCCTTTCTAGGTCTTATAGGCATATGCCCATTTACAAACACTCAAAGTTACAACGCATGGAATTTACCACTCCGCGTGCCTTTCCAGGTCTTATAGGCATATGCCAATTTACAAACACTCCAAGTAACAATGCATGGAAATTACCATTCCCTGTGCCTTTATAGTTCTTATACGCATATACCCATTGACAAACACTCCAAGTTACAACACATGGAAATTACCACTCAACGTGCCTTTCTAGGTCTTATAGGCATATGCCAATTTACAAACACTCCAAGTAACAATGCATGGAAATTACCATTCCACTATCCTTTATAGGTCTTATAGGGATATACCCATTTATAAATAGTCCATGTTACAATGCATGTAAATTACCACTCCACATGCCTTTCTAGGTCTTATAGGCATATGCCCATTTACAAACACTCTAAGTTACAACGCATGGAAATTACCACTCTGCATGCCTTTCTAGGTCTTATCGGGATATGCCAATTTACAAACACTCCAAGTTACAACGCATGCAAATTACCACTACACGTGCCTTTCTGGGTATTATAGGCATATGTCCTTTTACAAACACTCGAAGTTACAGTGCATGGAAATTACCACTCCATGCGCCTTTCTAGGTCTTATAGGCATATGCCTGTTTACAAACACTACAAGTTGCAATGCATGGAAATTACCACTATGCATGCCTTTCTAGTTCTTATAGGCATATACCCATTTACAAACACTCCAAGTTATAGTGCATGGAAATTACCACTACGGTTCCCTTTCTAGGTGTTATAGACATATGCCCATTGACAAACACTCCAAGTTACAACGCATGGAAATTACCACTCTGCATGCCTTTCTAGGTCTTATAGGCATATGCCAATTTGCAAACACTCCAAGTTACAATGCATGGAAATTACCATTCCACGTGCATTTCTAGGTCTTATAGGCATATACCCATTTACAAACACTCCAAGTTACATCGCATGGAAATTACCACTCCTCGTGCCTTTCTAGGTCTTATAGGCATATGCCCATTTACAAACACTCCAAGTTACAACGCATGGAAATTACCACTCTGTGTACCTTTCTAGGTCTTATAGGCATATGGCCATTTACAAACAACGAATGGAAATTACCACTATGCGTGCCTTTCTAGGTCTTATAGGCATATGCCCATTTACAAACACTCCACGTTACAACGCATGGAAATTACCACTCTGCATGCCTTTCTAGGTCTTATAGGCATATGCCAATTTACAAACACTCCAATTAACAATCCATGGAAATTACCATTCCATGTGCCTTTATAGGTCTTAAAGGCATATACCCATTTACAAACACTCCAAGTTACAGTGCATGGAAATTATCACTCCATGTGCCTTTCTAGGTCTTATAGGTATATGCCCATTTACAAACACTCTAAGTTACAACGCATGGAAATTACCACTCTGCGTACCTTTCTAGGTCTTATAGGGATATGCCAATTTACAAACATTCCAAGTTGCAACGCATGCAAATTACCACTACGCGTGCCTTTCTAGGTCTTATAGGCATATGTCCTTTTACAAACACTCCAAGTTACAGTGCATGGAAATTACCACTCCATGTGCCTTTCTAGGTCTTATAGGCATATGCCTATTTACAAACACTATAAGTTACAATGCATGGAAGTTACCACTACGCGTGCCTTTCTAGTTCTTATAGGCATATGACCATTTACAAACACTCCAAGTTATAGCGCATGGAAATTACCACTCCGCTTGCCTTTCTAGGTCTTATAGACATATGCCCATTAACAAACACTCCAAGTTGCAGTGCATTAAAATTACCACTACGCGTGCCTTTCTATGTCTTATAGGCATATGCCAATTTATGAATACTCCAAGTTACAATGCATGGAAATTACCATTCCACGTGCCTTTCCAGGTCTTATAGGCATATACCCATTTGCAAACATTCCAAGTTACAACGCATGGAAATTACCACTCCACGTGCCTTTCTAGGTCTTATAGGCATATGCCCATTTACAAACACTCCAAGTTACAGCACATGGAAATTACCACTATGCGCACCTTTCTAGGTCTTAGAGGCATATTCCCATTTACAAACAGTGAATGTAAATTACCACTCCGCGTGCCTTTCTAGGTCTTATAGGCATATGCCTATTTAGAAACACTCCAAGTTACAACGCATGGAAATTACCACTCTGCGTGCCTTTCCAGGTCTATAGGCATATGCCAATTTACAAACACTCCAAGTTACAATGCATGGAAATTACCACTATGCATGCCTTTCTAGGTCTTATAGGCATATACCCTTTTACAAACACTCCAAGTTACAACGCATGGAAAGATTTGCATAAATTGGTAATAAAATTGCAAAGAAACCGCAAGATTGGCAGGAGCACCAATTCTGCTTTTTTAGCCTTAATACCTAAAGAAAAAGGTGCTTTAACCTTTAACAGATTTCGTCTGATCTCTTTGTGTAATATTGGGCACAAAATTATCACAAAACTAATTGCTAATCGACTCAAAGGTATTCTACCAACTATTTTCCTTGAGAATCAAGGCAACTTCATTAAAGGAAGGCAGATTACTGATAATATAATTCTTGTCCAAGAAGCGATTCACTCAAGCATGCACCGATTCGAAAAAGGGATGGTCGTGAAATTAGATCTTGCAAATTATTTTGACAGAGTAAAGCATGAATTTTTATTTTAGGTAATTCAGAAGTTTGGATTCAACATTGATTTCTTACACTGGATAAAGGCTTCCATCGGATCACCTTGGATTGCTCCGTTAGTCAATGGACGAGCAACATAATTTTTTCAGGCTTCTAGAGGGCTTAGACAGGGATGCCCATTTTCTCCTTTTCTTTACTCCATTCAAGCTTCAACACTCAACTTCCAACTAGAACAATGAGGAATTCAACAGGAACTAATGGGCATAAAAATAGAAAGAGGGGTCAAAGACATAAACTATGCACATTTTTTTGATGATACGCTTCTTTTGGGAAAGGCTAGTACCATCATAGCCAAAAAAATTTAAAGGCAATTAGATATCTACAAGTAAACTTCAGAGAGACAAATAAATTACAGGAAGAGCCAAATTTATGGATGGAATGTACGCCAAGGGAAATGGTGGAAATAGCCCGTGTTATGGAAATGGAAGGGGAAACTCATTGGGACTCATTAAAATACTTAGAAGTCCCCATATTCAAATCCAATCCTAAATCCTCTCCCTAGTTTCCATTACTTGACAAGATAAAAACCAAAATCCAAGCCTGGGGTGTTGTCCGGCTTAATCTGGCAGGGAAACTCGTCCTCATAAAATCGATCCTTACCAACATTTTAATTTATCAAAGTTCCATCCTTTTAGCTTAGTGGATTTATAAACAAAATCGAATCATTCTTAAGAAGGTTTCTATGGAAAGGGGGAAAATAGAGTGAAAATAAACTACCTCTAGTTTGCCCCCGGGAAAGTATTAAAGTGACTCTCAGAAGGAGGCCTTCATATAAGAGACTTGAGATCCCATAATCTGGCCCTAGGGGATAAAATCCCGTGGAAATTGGTAACTGGAAAGATATTGTGGAGCAAACAAGATTTATGGAAGAAATACTATGCTGGGGATAGGAGGAAATGTCTCGACAAAGCACCTAAAGCCTCAAAAGGATCCCCCATTTTTACAATCTGTCAATTTTTTTTGGCTTCTTCAATCCTCTGCTAACATGGATACATGGTAATGAGAAAAATATCCTTATTTGGGAGGATTCGATTCTAGGAGGACCTCCTTTAGACTCCATGTGAGGAACCTCCAATTTCAAAGAGTTTATTCATTCCCAAAATTTAACCACTCTGTGGGATATTTCAAACTGGCACAACGATGAAGCCAAAGCATGGAAATAATGGAAACTTTTGAGCTTCCCAAGCCACTTGCAAAATGAAAAAATTCTCTTTCTTTATATTCTCCATGGGAAATCACCGATCACAGCAAATAAGAAAGATCACAGGGGTTGGGGATCTCACACAGGCTTGTACACAAATAAAGAGGGTTACATAGTCATCAATTCTAAGTCGCTTGCTACTCCCATTCCAACTCTTTGGAACGAAATTTGGAGGGCCAAATGTCTAACTAAAATCGACAGGTCTATATGGACGTCAACACAAAATGCCATCCTCACAGGAGACAATCTCAGAAAAAAAGGTTGGGAAGGCCCCACACGCTGCTCCTTCTATGTTTCAAAGGAGGAAACGATGGCCCATCTTTTGTTGAATTGTCCCTTTGCCCTGGAGGTATAGAACCTTGCGCTTGCCCCTTGGACAAGTCAGGTATCCATCCATGCTGAGATATCTTCCCTTCTCATCATATGGATGGGGTCGTGTCCCTTCTCCCTCAAGAATAAAGAATGAATCAAACGTTGTTGGGCATCTTTTCCCAAGGTTATTCTCTGGAAATTTTGTCTAGAATGCAACTCTTGAATTTTCAAAGGAAATTTTGATAGCACTGATCATGTGGTGGCAAAGGCCAAAGAAATGTTGGGGGAATTTCTCTCCTCTCTACATCTGCCAACGAATAAAGGAGTGTTGACCTCTACTGAAGAAGACTGGATGTCTAGCCTTCTCCCTAAGTCTTTGAAGTTGGTAACTACTCTCGTTCCCTCTACAACCCAGTGGGAAATCAGGATGGACTCTTCATCCTTCACATTGTGGCAAAACTCTTTGTAGAGACATAGCCTCTTCTTCGACGGAGCTTCTAATGGGAACCCAAGAGCGGCAGGAGGTGGAGGAGTGCTTTTGGATCCCAAGGAAATAAAGGTGTTCTCGTATTCTTGGGGAATCAATGAGGACATATATAACATAGATGAAGCGTTAGGCCTCTAGCAAGGACTCTCACAAGCTCTAGCCAGGAACATTACATATATTATTGTTTTCGGGGATTCTCACATCGTTATTCAAACCCTAATTTCTAAGAATCTCCCAAGTCACATGAGACTCGGGAAAATTCTCAAGAAAATCAAGCTCCTTCTGACCACTTTCCATTCAATTCAACTATTTCACATACTTCTTGAATTAAATGGCGAAGCAGATAAAGAGGCAAACACAACAACATTGTTATGCAAAGGTGTCCTATCAATAGATGGAAACAAAGGATATGATAACTTACCTTAAGAATACTGCTTCAAAGAGTAGGAAGTGAAGGTTATGATGAACTTGGTTCGATGAATACAGGTTGTAACTGTACCAACAATTTTATGTTGTTTCTCTAATATATAACATACACGTTCTTGTTAAAAAAATATAATATATTGTTGTTTATCCACTTTTAAATTAAATAATCTTAAATAAGTATTATTAAATAATCTTAAATTAGTATTATTAAGTGGAAAAAATATGTTTATATATGAGTAACACATTAAACTTATGTCATATTATAATATTATTTTTTAATAACATAGTCTTTGGAAATTTATTAAAATTATATTATACTATAGTATTATAGCTTTAATAACATAGTATATTGTTATTAAATAATCTTAAATTGATATTATTAAATAATAGTAATTTAATAATCTTAAAGTAGTATTATTAAATAATCTTAATGTGGAAAATAATGCTCATATATAAGTAACACATTAAACTTATGTCATATTATAATATTATTTTTTAATAACAAAGTATATTGTTGTTTATCCAATTATGATATTAATTCTTGAAATGTTAATTAAATAATCCTAAAGTAGTATTATTAACTGGAAAAAGATGTTCTTATATATAAGTAATAGTAGTAATCAATAGTGTTATAGTGTTAATTTTTTAAATGTAGATTAAATGATCGCTATATTTCTTTTTTCCTTATTATCTAAAATATTTACAACCCCCGATACATATATCTTTTTAACTTTATTACTCCTTACCCCTAATCCTTAAAACCCTTAAAGATTATAACTCTTAACACATAACTTCTATAAACTCTAACACAATATTTATAACTCTAACCTTTAACCCCTATAGTTTCTAAAGTCTACAATCCTAACCCTTAATACACATGACTCTTATCACCTATAATCTCTAATACTTATTTCTCCAAACTCATTTTACCATATAATCACTCTATCTTTTAAGCACTATTTTTTTTTAAGTAAGACTCTATAAATTACCTTCCAAGATAAAAATTGTAGTGACGTCATGAATGCCAAAGTACGGTGTGTGCTAAATTTCCCTGGAGGGAAACCAATTCAGCCTGTATCTAACTAAAAACACAAAAAATTAAACAATATGTACTGAATCATCCTGTAGGGAAACCAATTCGTCCAGGCCTATATGGTCGTCTAGATAATAAAAAAGACGGACTTTTGACAGACAAAAATAGAACATTGTACTAGACGCCCAGTAGGACACTTTTAGAAACATAAAAGATTAACAAAATACCCATGTAGTCTGACACCTGTGCATACGTTGGCGTTCATGCAAACGATCTGTCGCTTTTCCCTCAGTTGCATGTTGTTGGTTCCTGGATTGAAGGAGCAATGTACACCATTCTTGGAGAGTACTAGGTGCCAAGCAGAGTGGAGAGCATAGAAACCATTTGCTCCCCTTGCTTTTAAAGAAGCTCCAGCCAGAAGCACATGTTTTCCACATCTTTGCAGATCGCAAACACCAAATCATACAGTATCACCATTGAGTTGTGAATTCTTGCACATGAGGCATCGTGCGAGAATGAGTGTTGTTGGCTTGGTGGTTCTTCCAAGTGGTGTGAGGTTTCTTCCAGAGGATATGGTACAGAGGGAGGAGGTGAGGGGCCAGGGGAAGGTGGCTCAAGAACAAAGTGCTCAGGTGAGTTTTTTGGGTGGGTTGGGGTTGGTTGCAAGGAAGAGGCAAAATCTGGGATTGAGTCAGGAGAAAAGCCCAAAGAATTTCTCTAGATATCAAAACACTCCACATGGCAATCCCAGGGTGAGGAAAATGGTGGAAGGTTGTTCTGGCCTTGAGATGAATAGGCAAAGGAGGAAGGTGGGGAGTTGAATGAAGAAGCAGGGGCAGGTGAGGGCTTGATGGCCATTATAGTTGTATTTTGGTACTAGACGTGACCTCTCTTTGGCTTCCCATTAAGTTGAGGCATATCCAAGGCAGAGAAGAAAAATGAAGGTGCAGAGAGAAACTAAACAAGGAAGGTGAAGGCCAATGAGGGCTGCAAAAGGGATGTTTTCACTGTAGGGAAAGAAGAGACGAGTTGATCTAGCCGAGGAGTGGCATTGTAATATGAAATATGGAGTGGAAGTTCGTACACACATAAAGGTGACGGAAATAAACGATCCTCCATTGTTCGGACAAAGAATCAAAGGAGAACTCACTTGAGCAGTTAGTAAAGGGATTGCAGAATTGATTGCATCCTTCACTCATCGTGAGTTTAAGAGGGGGTCAATCCATGAGACAATCACGTGGTTGGTGCAGTGTTGGAAGGTGTCGCCCTCTCCGCTAGACACATGGGCCTTACTGACACCCCATTCAGGGATCATTTAAGCATTATTATACATAGCAAATGTACCCATTATATAAACCATATAAACCTAGTCTCTAATTGTGATAACACATATCACTTATATAACCCCTAAGATAGATTATCCATAACACATGTACCCATTATATAAACCATATAACCCGTAGTCTCTAATTGTGATAACAAATATCACTTATAACCCTTAATATAAACACTAAACCCTAAAGCTTATGATGCTTATAAATTCTAACCATTGAAACCTCTATATCCTAGCCACAATAACTCCTTATTCCTAACCTCAAAATTATATCCTCTAATTCATAACTTATATGACCATTTAACTCTTATAACATGTCATTTGTAATCCATATAATATATTAACCGTAACACATAGAAATCTATAACTCTAATCCTTAAATCTTATTACTCTCACACCTTATGTTTATAAATATACCACTATCCCTTATAATGTTTTATTTTTAAACCTTATTATTCCCAACACATAACCATTATAATAATAACCATTATCTCGTATAACCCTTTATGGAACCAATAACACCTAAGACATATAATCCCTATTACATGTAGCCACTTACTACAAACCTATATTAACCACTAATATAACCCTAAATAGGTATAAGTTCTAACACTTATGACTATGAATCCATAACCCCTAACACCTATAACTTCTAAATTTAACCCTTAACTGATAACTCTTATAACCTCTAATACCTAATACACATATAACCATCGTGCATATATCGTGCATTTAACATATTCTTAAACCTTATTATTCCCAACAACTAACCATTATAATAATAACCACTATCACTATCCCTATCCCTTTATGGAATTGACAACACCTAAGCCATATAACCCCTATTCCATATAACCACTTACTACTAACCCATATTAACCTCTAATATAACCTTAAATATGTATAATCTCTAACACTTATCACCATGAATCCATAACCCATAAGACCTATAACTTATAACTTTAACCCTTAATTGCTAACACTTATAACCTCTAGCACTTAATACACATATAACCTTCACCCATTTAACATATAACCCTTAACCTATGTAATTCCTTATTCCATAACACTATAAACAATATGTCATATAACCCTTATCCCCTATATCCATTTCCTACTAACCCATATTAACCCATTTCTTTATATCCATTTCCTACTAACCCATATTAACCCATGATATAACCTTAAATATGTATAAGCCTTAACCGTTATGACCATGAATCCATAACCCTAACACTTATAACTTGTTTCTAACTGTAACCCTTATTTACTAACACTTATAACCCCTAGCATATAATACACATATAAACTTCACCCATTTAACATATGACCCTTAACCTTTATAATCCTTTATTCCATAACACTATAAACCATAACCATTATAATACCTCACACCTACTCCCTAATATCTTATCTATTTAACTTTTATCACCCCATACCATTACCCTATGACTCCTAATATGAGCAATAAATATTGCATTAGTGTTTATAAGTCCCAACCCTTATCATCCCTTAAATCATATGCTTCTATAACCCTTAATCCAAATAAACCCTAAGACCCATAACCATTAGCACTTATAACCCCCAATCTATATAATCCATAATACCTATAAGTGCTAACCCCTTTAACCCGTTGTCCATATAAAACATAATCCATTTAATCCATTTAATCCCTAACATCTATAACATTTAATAGTTAACCTATAAATTCTATAGTCTCTAACCATATAATCATTAACTTGTAGAACCTGTTAACTCCCAAAATGAAACCGTTCTTTTGGTTGAGTTTTGTAGTGGATATCATGGCCTTTGGTAGTGTCTTCAAGTTACTTTTGAGTTTTTATAGCTGAGAAAGTTTTAGATTTTGGTTTTGTCTTAGAAAATAATTCGACCCATAAAGTCTTATTTTCAAAATTGTCATTTTTTACTTTCCACAGCTAACGTGTGTTAAAAAATTGATTGTGCGTTGTGGAAAGTGTCCACTTTCAACATATAAGGAGCTCTTTTCATTAGTTGATGCGCTGTTGAAAGTGGCGAGTTTCAAAAGGTCTGACAATCAAGGTTCATGGGTGGCGCGCTATGGAAAGTACACACTTTCCACAGCTAAGGAGCAGTTTCAATTAATATGGCGCGCTGTTGAAAGCGCATATTTTCTACAACTAAGGAGTGTTTTTAAAATAATGGTGCGCTATTGAAAGTGCATACTTTCCGTAGCTAACAGGGATTTTTCACAGAGTCCCGTGCTGGTGAAAGTTGCAAGCAAGCAGTTGACAGAGGCGTTTTCCGCAGGCCGTTGCTGAACAAGGCGGGAATCACGTGCATGATATCCACGTATGACAGTAATGATAATATCATCACCCCACGTCACAGTAAATCCAAGGCATGCGCTGATAGGAGTGGGCAATGATAGAAACTCGATCATGCATGTTAGGATATGACTGTAATTCGAATTCGGTCCAGAACTCACGCACAACACTCATGGCATCTGAGATGGTAGGTTCGTGTTCGGTGATGCAGGTACTGAGGAGGTACCGCCAGCCTGACAACATCAAATCAAACTATGGTTTTCATATCTCAAATCACTTCTGGAATACTGTGGAAGTGTTCATTTGTTTCAAAACAGAGCCGAAGCCCAAACTGCTTTCAACAACGCAGAACCTCGGCTCAGCTGACAGTTACGGGGGTTACAATTGTCAAGTTTTCTGAGCTACACAATGGTGAGAAAATGCAGTGGCACTCTACTCAAGTGAGAAATGGATAACTTATCATTTCTAAAATCACACCCCGAGGTCCAGAGGCATTTTGCAAATGCAGGGTGTATGGAATTCGTAGAAAGGTTACAATTTGGGTGCCATCAGGCCACAACTGAAGCCTTTGCTAAGGATTTTGATGGTAATAAAGCTTGGGTCGGGTCCATGGAGATCAATGTGGATGAGGCTGTCATTGTCACAACTACAGGATTGCCAAGAATCGGTCAGAGCTGGTTTAAAACCACAGCTCCTAAAAATTTGGATTTCAGGGTCTATTTGAAAGAGGGGTACAGACACAAATCTTGGAGAAAAGGTACGCTTGTTTCATATCTAGATGAAGAATGGAAAGAATTATTCAAAGGAATCCAATTGTACATTACATTAGAGGGAAGATATGACAAATTGATGATGTATCACTTTAAACTCTTGGATCACTTCACAGGCAAGACCCCCATCAATTTGCCTTATTTCTTATATCATAGTTTGAATAAGGTATGCAAGAGGATTAGAGCTCAAACCTTGAGCGTGAAAACTGCTTTATGTCACCTTGGCCTCATAAAATTGATTATCCTGCAAGAATTGAAACAACAGGAGAGGAGCTGGGAGCACTTCCTGTTCTGGGAAGGTTTTGAAACTCAGAATCAGACTGCAAATGAACAGATGGCAGGTTCAAAGAAGTAATTGTCTCCTCAGAGCAGCTCAAGGAGAAGAAGAGCCTTACCAGGACTTTCAGAGGACAAAATATCTGGAATGAATCCTCACAGGTCAAAGAGAAAGTTAAATTTTGAGCACACCACATAGCAGACTACACAACAGAATACAGGGTGTCCAATAGAGCAAAGTTCAGGAAAGAATATACTTAACTTGCCCTATTCAGATTCAGAATATGAGCAACAGAATCAATGCCCTGCCATTAAGAGTTCTGAGTAATCAGCTGAATGTGCACAGAACTATGAAACTTTCAATTAGACAGAGAAGGGAGAATCATAAAAAAACCCTAGATCAAATAAGTCTCAAAAGATCAAACATCTCAAGGAGGTAATTGCCCAGCAAGAGGTCTTGGAGCAGGTGATTAAGGATAGGTATAAAAAGTTATATGATAACATTGCCAAGACAAATGTTGCATTTGAAAGATTGGCCAAGGAAAGCGTTAGAGAAAAGAAGAGGAAGAAAAATCTCACCAAAAACTACAACAGCTTATGGTGGCTTGCCAAACGCCTCAAAAGGAAGATCCAGAGGTTGAAACAAAAATTGAAGCAAAAACCTCATCCAGACCTGAAGGTTCTTGCTCAAGTTGTCGTCAATATGCAAGGTGAGAAATCAAATGCCCACTGATTTTGGTTTGAAATCAATTTCGAATGTGAAAACTCTTTTTGTGCACTATCAGGACTTTCAACAGTGCCAGGCTATTATTTCATTACCCGTTAGCTGTGGAAAGCGACAGCTTTCAACAGCTAACCCGTGAAAAAATCAAACGGTTGCACTGTTGAAAGCTGGGAAAGCAATTTTTGAGGCCGAAAATACAACAGTTCATTTCAAACAGGCTCTAAAGATATGCCAGTGTATCAGTGGACTATGAGATCGAATGCTAGAAGTTCAACATCAGGGATTCGAGGGATTTTTGGTTACACATCCAAAACCATTTCCTAAAAACTCGACCATAAACATTGGGAAATTGAACAGTCACATATAGATGTCCTGCTATTTTCACCACATTGCACATACTAAGAGCTGAAGGAGGCAGATGGCAATTTTGGAAATTGAAGACAGATCGACTATCTAGTTTAGTTGTTGAAGACTTTAATTTCAAGTTTTTTAGAAAGAATAGAATTGTTTTTATTAAATGCAGATCCATGTTTTTAGGATCTGTATAACTGTTTGTAAGAGGCTATAAATGCCTGTTTTTGATATCAAACAAGGGTTCGATTTTGGATAGAGTAATCTGCTATTGTACTCAGACCTTTTAATGCTAATACAGATCACAGGTTTCTTTCAATTTTGATGTCAGATTTCCATCTTTCTTTCTGCACTATTACCTATGTTGTCAAGCTTTGAATGGCTTTTATCCCATTTTTTAGCTCATAGCCCGATAATAGAGTTCTTTATTCTCTCTTAGACCCTACATTGTACTGGTTTAGCTACAATCTGTTCTTCACCCATTTAAAAGTTATCTGTTGATTAATCAATCTTTGAGAGCACTGTCTATTTGTTTATCATTTTGATGTTTGAATGCCATAAGCTGAATTGCGTTATCCCATTGATCCACATTTACAAAATACAAAAACATTCATTTCTTAAGTTACCAAGCACCTTTGGTCTGCAACCACAAAGGGTTTCTTGGAGTGATAACAAATTGGCGTCATTGCCAGGGAGAGGAGATCGAAGCTCAACTTCTCTGGGAGACGACATAGATCTAATTCTTGATGATAGACAAGAATTAGACACTATCAGGTTGTACATTTTCTATCTGGTGACTCCATTGTAATGAAGTGGCTCCAAAAAGAGCTCACACGAGGGAAAACCTATAAGGCCCATTGACATCAGTTCCTGATCCAGAAAAAATCATCAGCAAGGGAAAAGCTTTGCAAAGACAGGCTTCTGGATCTGCAAGTGCAATTGATTCAGGTATTCCAACTGATACTCATCCTTTCATATCTGAAAAGTCTTTTGTTGAAACCCCTGCTGAAACCCAAAATTCCCAAGAAATAAAAATTTCATCTCAACTGTCTAAAGTAGAAGAACCTTCTTTTTCTTCTAATATTACTGATTTTGTCCTTGAGGTTGACATTTCATCCCATCCAAAAGAACTGAATACTGAATCTTCCCAACAGAAAGAAAATTCCTCTTCATCTTCTTTTGATTCATCACCTATCAAACCTTCGAAAGGTATTTTACACACTTACACTAATCTGCCAGTCCTTGAAGAAATTTTCCATGATTTGTCCTCTAAAGGAGAAGAAAATCTAGCTTTGTTGCTCAGCCAGTTTTATAAAGACTCTTATTTCCCACCTACTTCCGAAACTTCTGCTTAGGGTGAAATAAGACAGCCATCCTATTCTAATTTAGGCAACATATCTCCTCCATCATCTCCTACAAGCTCCTCACTTCCTCCATCATCTCCTGCAAGTTCCTTGTCTGTATCAATCACCAAGATTGTCATGGCTGCTCCTTTGAACAAAATGGAACAAATCTTGGCAAACATATATGCTCCACTTGTGTTGCCAAATCCTCTATCTGCCATGCCAACAGGTGACTACCAGAAATATATGTCGAAGTTTACAAGAGCAGGGGAGTATACAGCTGAAGAGCACATTGAAGCATTTTATGCTTATGCAAAAAACATAAATATTGCAGAAGAAGATGTGTGGGCTAGAGTTTCCGTTCAGAGTTTGGATGGACAATCCCGAAAATGGTTCAAAGAGCTACCGACAAATTCAATCACTGGCATTGAACAATTGGATGAAGTATTCTTGAAACATTGGGGAGAAAGAAGAGATCTGTTATACTACATTTCTGAGTTTGGAAATTTGAAGAGAGGAGATGGAGAATCGGTCTCAGACTTTATCAAAAGCTTCAACAAAATGTTTGGTAAGATCCCTGCAGAGATCAAACAAAGTGATGCATCAGCAAAGATCACATTCTCTGTGGCCTTTGATGCAGAGTTTTGTCTTATCCTTAGAGAAAGACGATCATCTACGCTTTCTTTAATGCAAGATGCTTCTCTTGAAGTTGAATCAAACATCACAGCCTCTCAGAAGCTAAAAGGGAGGGCTGAAAAGAAGAAGTCTGTTGTCGAGTCCTCTTCCTCTTCTAACAGTCAAATGGAAAAGATGGCTAAAATGTTGGACAGCTTAACATCAGAAATGTCAAAGTTAAAAGTTCAAAATCAGCCACCAGCAAGAGAAAAAGAGCCAAATGCTTTTGCCCCCAGAAACCCAAATGCTTTTCCCTACAGAAGAAATAGTCCACAAACTCAGATTCTGCAAAGAGATAGGAATTCTAATGAAGATCAGAGGATAAAAGTCCCTCTTTAGAATGTAGTGATGGACGAAGACCATGGTGAGGATCAAGAGGATGGGGAAGGCGACATTCATTGTGTTGGGGAAGAGACAGGGAAGTCTTATCTAACACAACAAGACTATGAGGAATCATTAAAAACTCAACAGACTGAAGATGATCTCCTTGGTGATGGAATTTTCACAGCAGAGGATAAAAACAGATACAACCTTCGATCCAAATCTAATGCTGCTCAAGCAGATGCATCAGCCTCTCCTAAAGAGATTACTGCCCCTGTCAACCAAAAAGATCATGCATCAGAAGATCAGCCAGCAAAGTTTTCAAAGGGGAAAGCACCAGCTCTTCCCAAGAAGACTGTTGTCCCTGTAGACCAACAAACTCCAGAGAGTTAGCCTCCTGTTGAACAACAGAAGAATCAAGAAGCCCCTTCCAGCCAGGTAAAAATTTCTGATAAAATTGCTGATAAGGCTCCGTATTCCTTTAATTTCGAGGCTGAATTACAAAAGATTAAGATTCCTATTCCTCTTGTTGAGCTAATGAAAAATGAGATGTTTAAAAAAGATATCCTCAAAACTTTAGATCCTCGGTCAGTATCTCATTCTGCTGATATCCTCAATATTTATGATGAAAAACCAACCATCACTCTAGGTCAAATGGTAGAGGACAGAGATGAAAGATGTCCCCCCTTCTATATCTCTTTAAATATTCATGAAAAAACACTGCACAATTGTTTGTTGGACTCCGATGCTTCACACAACTTGATACCAAAGGCTGTCATGGATGAGCTTGGGCTGGAGATCACCAAGCCTTATCACGACCTTTTTTCCTTTGATTCTTGAAAAGTCAAATGCCTTGGGATGATTAAGGATTTGGCTGTAACCTTGACCCAAGCATCAATGAAGACAATGGTGATGGACATAGTGGTGGCTGACATACCTCCAAAATTCAGATGTCTTCTATCAAGATCATGGATGAAGAGACTAGGTGGCACTCTCCAAATGGATCTCTCCTACACTACTATCCCTGTTTTCGGAGGGGTGAACAGAAGAATTTATAGGGAATCTCAGTTGGCATATGTGATTAGTGATGAGAAGAATCCATCCAATCATCCTATCTATGCAGTCGACACGGATATGGGATCTTGTATCTTGCAATTTGATGATTCACTGCCTGATACATTGCTTCTCAGAAAACCCACAGATCAGATCATAGTTCAGCCCACAGAAATAGCAGAAGATGATCTCTGGACCATGTTCTTTGACGGTGCTTGCACTAAAGAGTCAGCTGGAGCAGGAGTGGTATTCGTTTCTCCCTCTAAGAAAATTTCTGAATTGTCCTTCAAACTTAATTATAAAGTGACTAATAACATTGTTGAGTATGAAGCACTACTTTTAGGGCTGAACGCAGCAAAGGAGAAGGGCATTAAAAAATTGCAGGTGTTTGGAGATGCATATTTGATTGTTCAGCAGGTGAATAAGTCCTTTCAAGCCAAGCATGTAAGGCTGAATGCATACAGAGATGAGGTGTTGGAAGCAATTAAAAATTTCGCAGATTTTAAAATTTCATTTGTGCCCAGAGCCATGAACGAATTGGCTGATTCATTGGTTGTGTCTGCTTGTGCATTTATACCCTCTCTGCCTCACAAATTGTCTTACGAAATTCAAGTCAAACACAGGCCTTCTCTTCTTGATAATGTAAAATTCTGGAAAGTTTTTGAGGACGATGTTGAACTCACCTGATTCCTTGCAGTAATAGATGAGTTTGCAGATCTACAAATTGATCAGGAGAACTAACATGATGATGAAGTTGAGCAGCCAAAGCTCAAGAACAAAATTGCAGCTCATGAGATAGTTCAGCTGTCCACCAAAAAAATTCCTAAAGGCTTGGTCCCATTGGAAAGGTTGTTCGATAACAACGACGTGGCTATCAAATTGAAAAGTGGGGAGAAAGAGGTAGATGTTTTTCAGTATAATGTGACCAATGAGAAAGATCCCAAACATGTCAACTTGGCATCACATTTGTTTGAAAAATAGAAGGCTGATTATGGAGAATTGTTGAGCGAATTTGCAGATATCTTTGCTTGGAAGTATGATGATTTGAAAACTCTCAACACAGAGGTGATTCAACATTTCAACATAAAATTCCATTGAATAAAGACACCAAACCATTCAGACAGAAGCTTAGATCATTCAATCCTTTGCTGCTGCCTACAATGGAGAGAGAAATTAAGAAACTGTTGGACGCCCGCATTATCATTCCTCTCAGGTATTCAGAGTGGATTGCTAATCTTGTGCCGGTTAGGAAGAAGAATGGAGAGATTAGACTCTATGTTGACTTCAGAAATCTGAACAAATGCTCCAGGAAAGACAATTACCCTCTGCCTAAGATGGAGCATATGTTGCAGAAGGTGTCAGGATCGAAGGTAATGTCCTTTGTTGATGGGTTTTCCGGATACAATCAGATTGCTGTCCATCCGGAAGACAAAGAAAAAATTGCCTTTACCACTCCATGGGGCACGTTTATGTATGAGAAGATGCCCTTTGGATTGATGAACACGAGGGCGACATTCCAAAGGGCAATGGCCATTGCTTTCATTGGGGAGAAGGATAAATTTTTCCTAATTTATCTTGACGATATCACCGTTTTCTCAAGTATCCATGAACTCCATTTGCAGCACTTGAGGAGGAATTTTCTGAAATGTCGAAGGCATGGCATCTCTCTTAATCCCAAAAAATCAATTTTTTCACTTAAGGAGGGAAAACTACTTGGGCATATTGTTTCAGCCGATGGGGTTAAGATTGATCCAAAGAGGGTAGAAGCAATTAAAAATCTATCTCTTCCTAGATCAAAGAAAGATGTTCAGTCTTTTCTTGGGACTATTAATTTTGTCAGAAGATTCATAGTGAATTTTGTTGAACTCACAAAGCATATCACTGCTATGTTGAGGAAAGACTTTGAGATAAAGTGGACTGAAGCAGCCAGACAATCATTCAATGACATCAAGGAAGCCATCACAACAGATCCTGTATTGATCAACCCCGATTTTTCCAAGGTATTTTACATTTTTTCATTTTCTTCCAATGATACGATCGCAACAGTACTCTTGCAGAAGAATGTTGATGACCAAGAGCAGCCGATTGCTTTCTTTAGTAAGGTCTTGAGGGACGTAGAGGTAAAGTGTGAGTTGTTGGAAAAAGAATCCTATGCACTTGTCAAGTCACTGAAGGCTTTCAGGGTCTACATTCTTCAGGCAAAGGTATCAAGTCACTGAAGGCTTTCAGGGTCTACATTCTTCAGGCAAAGGTAGTAGCTTTTGTTCCCTCCATTTTAGTTAAAGATGTTCTTGTCCAACCTAACATTGATGGCAAAAGAAGTAAGTGGATAGCCAGATTGATCGAGTTCGATGTTGAAATCAAACCAACAAAGCTAGTGAATGGCCAGGGTCTTGCCAAACTCCTGGTCGAGGAGAATTGCAACCTGCTTGACATAAATCTGATGAGTATTGATGCAGAAAATGTTCCGTTTGCTGAGAACAATGAAGGTAAGGGAATGAAGGTTTCAGCTCATTTAGCTGATTGCAAGTGGTACAACGATATCATTCAGTTTTTGCAGACTTTATCAGTCCCATCAGATTTGACAAAGACTCAAAGAAGGGCTTTAAAGCTCAGAGCTATAAATTTCTGCATCAATGATAATTTGTTGTTTTGGAAGAATCCCATTGGTTTGTTGTTGAGATGTGTGAATCAAGAGGAGGTAGCTAAAGTCATGTGTGAACTTCACAATAGTGAGTGTGGAGGACATCACTATTGGAAAACCACAGCGCACAAAATCTTAAGATCAGGTTACTATTGGCCATCCTTATTTTCAGATGTGTATGAATTTATGAAAACTTGTGACAAATGTCAGAGATTTGAAGGTAAAAAACAACTGAAGTCCCTTCCTCTCAGTGAGATCGGAAGA
>CBVK0101911145.1:0-28438 GCA_900067695.1 Picea abies
CGTATTTACATTCATCGACCTTTTTCACAAGGTTCATTCACATCACATATTCACATCCTTGAGTTTTCCACAGTTCTTGGCCAGTATAGTTATTTTTTTACAAACTGGGGGAAATAGGGTGTTACACTTCGCAGGGAGGTTTTTGTATGCTCTAGTGACTTGGAATCCTTTTGGTCCTTGTCGGTCAGTGGGGTCTTTGTCCTAGCCGGGGAGATAGGCAAAGGATAGACATTAGTTGGGGGGTCGGCCACTGAGATGTCGATTTCTAGTTGTTGTGTTTCTTCTTATTGTTCACCAGCACCCAATTCATTCTTGAAGCTATCCTTTTGAAGTCGTGTTCCCAATTGGTCGATAAATTCAGTTTCCAGAGTGCTTCTAGCCTCATGGTCGCCTTCCTAGGGATTTGGGATCAAAGTGTCAGAAGCTGGAGAAGATGTTTCCTCTGGTTCATCCTCTTTTGTGATTGGTACTGGGGTTATGCGTGAAACCTATGAACTTTCCTCATCGTCATATATGTTAATTAAGTTTATGAGAACAGTAGGCACACCCATCCCACTTGATGCTCTTGTTATCCTCCACTAAGTTGTAGTAGTCACCGATGATCCTGCCTGTGGTGACATAGGGTTGGGTTTTTCTTGATCAGTAGTTTCCTCTGGTGGAATTGTCTCTGAGCCATTTAGATCTTCTTCATGATTGCTTGTGTCGGTTGGGGTAATACTCAAGGGTTCTATCAAAGAGCTGAGTGGGGGAATCTTCTTCTAACCTTTTTATATCTCTTTGGGCTTCTTCCAGTAACAACATCCCCCTCCTTCGTGCCTCTTCCACTTTTGTCGCTCAATTTTCTTCTCTTACCCTAAGAGCTTCTTGAGATGTCTGCTCTATTATCTCCACCTTCTCCTCCATATTCATTGCTTTCAATCTAGTCATATTCAGGTTGGCCCTCCTATAGAGAACTTCCTCCTAGTCATGTGCGCCCTCGGTAAAAATATCATCTTCGAAGTTAGCATGATCATATGGCCAACATCCTGACACCTACGACGCATGTTGAAGTATCGGGCCTTTTGGATCATGTTTTTAAAATCGACCTCTGGGGAATCGATACTCAAGCTGGCTCAACCCCTCTTGTTTTTCATGTGCAATGTCTTTTACCATGTAAAACCCTATATGAAATCCATAGGGTATGAAATATCTCTTCTTGTACTTCGCCAAAGTGGCATTATAGCCTTGCATAATGGTCTGGTAACAAATTTCTCTCACAATGAGCCGGTCCGAGACATGAATGGGGAGTAAATGTGGCACGCCAGTAAGCCTGAACACTCTATATAAGTGCTAGTTTATTCAAAATACCAGTGGCCTACTTTTGAAACCATCTTTTTGGAGGTCGTTGTAAGCCTTGGGAATTCTTTTCTAAATATAATAAAATGTACTCGGGCTATGAACTCATCGCATATAAGGGCATAAAATCTCTTGTACCTATTCTCCCACAGAATTTTGAAATAGACATGCACGGGTAGTTCAACAACATGCAAGCTCAAATTCATGTCTGCAAAAACATTCCTTGTGAAGATCACATCCAATAGGTATGACACCATGTGAAAAGTTGGCGTTTCTCCATCCTTTGGTGTTTGGGCCTACCAGATGTTTGTTCTTAACTGTTTAGAAATGATGGCTCCCTAGTTGAAGTTGCTCATAAAGATCACCACAGTATATGCTAAGGGCATCCATGCTTCTGAAAGCTTGGAGCAATCTTTTTCCCCGTGTAATTGGCAGATCAAATACATTAGATAAATATACAGCTCTCTAAGGTTTGTCGTGTCGTGCTAGTTGTTTCTCTAGTTTATGAACTTCTTGTCTTCTTTCCACCATGAGGCCATTAACCTTCTAGTGTCATGGAACTCATAAATTTTTACCACAAACTCTATATTCAATCTCTCCTGTGGGTCTCTAAGTTTGTAGTATTTTTGGACCTCTATTGGAAGAAAAACACCAACACATTCGCCATTTTCATTATTGACTATGCATTTCACCACGTTTGTGTGGTCAATTATCCATCCCAGGGTCTCAATGCAGGGAAAGACTAGGGTTTGTAGGCCACCATATGTAGGCATGATCGTCGGATGTTTGGGAACACCTAGTCATACAACATCCTGACGTCTGGGTCACTATGTGGTATAAAATATGAGTAATCTTCCTGGTTGATCCTGTTAAATAAATCTCCCCTATGTGGGAGCACCACTTTAGATCCAGTGCTTGCCTCTGTGTCACTGAACGTTGGAGGCTGGGCAAACTCATTTTTGGTAGATGTGCATATAATTGGTTTCGTCTTTGAGACAAAATCAATATCTCTTGTAGCATTCGGTGTAGACCCATCGTCGACCTCTACTTCCTTCCTTTTGGGCATTCTTGGTGAGCGCCTGGTTGTTGGATTTCTTGGAGGAATTTTTCCTGCAGAAATGAAAAGACTATAGCGAGATGCCAACCAATCATGACAAATGTTATTGACACAATAGTAAGTGTAGAACTGATAAATAAAATGTTTACCTCTTGCTTGCAAGAAATTAACTTGGTCTTACTGGTAATCAAAGTCAGAGAACGAGTTGTAACCTCCTTGATGCTTTCTCTTGCTCCTTCGTCGGCCTCCGAGAATAAGCAATTTGTGAACAGAATGGCATGTCTGGGTATGACCTTGTAAATTTAAACAGAGTGTATACTTACCTTGTCGCATCAAGTCGTAAATTCGGGAGTGCAAATGTGATATATGCAATCTATTACAGAATTTGCACCACGCTTAGGATTAAATGCAACGCATGTTGGCGGCATGGTAGCGGGTTTTCACATTTCATCGGCGAATTCAAATTCCAATGGTTGGCCGGTGCATGGGATTGTGGTGTTGGTTACGCAAAAAAAATAATTTGTCTACCAAAACGCAGAAATTTGTCTTACCTCAGCTAGGGGTGTCCCATCGAATTATCAGGCCCCTTTCGTATTTACTAGCCTAATCGGTATTGGGGATATATGGTGCATCGTAGATCAACTAGATTTGTTGGTATCAATGGGTGAAAGTTCGAACTAAGAAGAGGAGCTCGATACTCTAGTGATCAACCGATAGTAAATGAGTGCATCGACGTCAGCGGGTCGACTTTGTCACTGTTTCGTTGGTGCATCTAGGAAAAAGTTCTAATGCTGACCAAAACCGTCGTAAAGTGTTGACGTGGAAATATTTCCATGGACGTACAAATATGACACGGGGAAAATACTCATTCGTACGGACTACTTACGTGGAAAAGACATGTGACTATTGATTGTGACCTTTGCGAGAGAAACTTTTTGGCCTCGGTGATTTTATTTAGACATACAGCCTTGACTACAACACCCTATCATGTCGATGTCGATGATCTATCAGCGACCGACGATTGCTAATTGTTATTGTTTCACAGTTTTGTTCTTTTGGATTTCACCTACTCCAAAAAATGTATTCGTGATTAGTGATCGGTGATCGAAGGTTCATTATGGTTCATGTTAGTGGTTTTCCTTTCGTATTTCGTTGATGCCAACGATGTATCGACGATTTTTAGAAAACTTCTTCGCAAGACATAATCATCGATCAATGCGCATTTATTCCATTTTTCTGATGTCAATGATACATCGGTGATCGACAATCATTGATTATCATTTTTCTGTGGTCATTTTACTGCTCGGATTGTGCCGATGCCGATAATAGGTGTGTGGCTCAAAATTTTAGCTATGTATACTTAGTTAAAATGCCAAGTTTACTTAGATAAAACTTTCAATTTGTTAAATAACTCAAAACCAAGCCGAATATGATTGATGACAAAACATAATCAACACATAACCCCATTGATTCCTACACAACTGACTAAAATTAAAAAGCAAAGTGGTAGCCAAAAGGAAAAAACAAATCATAAAACTTTTAGGGTTTGTTGAGTGCTAAACAAATGGCGATTCTTTGGGCGAAAACAAAATCTCTGCTCCTTCCCTTGTATGTAGACTGTGCAAATTGGTTGAGAAACCAATTGTCCTTATTCTATTCCTTTTCAATAGAACCTTTTTTATCAATGTGTACACAAGTTCCTAAGTCCACAAATCAGGATCCTCCTATGCGGTTTATGCTTTTCCACCCTCTTTCCTTTTAAACTCAATCCATGTCCTTTCTAGAAAAGATTCGGGTATGGCGTCCATTGGTGTGAGGCCATTTATCTATCCTTCCTTCCTTACGGTGTTTCTTCGCTACCAGTGAGCGTCCATAGCTCTGATAGAGTCACCCTGACATCATAGACCTTGCACCGCTTCCAGTGAGCGTCCATAGCCTCGACGAAGTTATCTGCATACCCTTTCAGACCTTACACTCTTTTTATAAATCATTTTTTTCTGGCATAAATGCTGAGAGTGAGTCAAAGAGGAGGATATATGTTTTTTGACAAGGTGAAAGTGTTAAGGTGGAGATTTTCTTGGATTTTTCCATAGGTACATGTGATTCTTCCCATCTAGCCATCTTTCCATTTAGTGTTACCAGGCCACTAGGAGGATTTTTCATCGCTTCCCCAGGTAGCATGCTTACAAAGACAAATATGATCTTGAAGATTTGTACTAGCCCATCGTCTCTTATTTTGCATGTAACTGTAGGGCATGAGAAGAGTCTGATTCACCGCATTTATTAAAGGTAACCACTGTTTTTCAGAACACAACTTAATTAAAGGAAAATATCAATCAAAAGAAAGAAGATAAAAAAGGAGTTTGAAACTAGTCTTCCCTAAACCCACACACTCATCCTGATCAAAATGTATGCTAAAAAGAAACAGAAAAATTAAACAAAGCATCAAAAGACATTTTTTTTTACGAGAAGTATTGTTTTAAGGCTTGGCCATTCACCGAGAGGGTGTCGGATTCCCCCCTCAGATTTTGCAACCGGTATGTGCCTGCCTTGATCTTCTCAAACACCTGACAAGGTCCGAGCCATAGATTTTGGAACTTTGAGTGTTTTCCTTTGGACTCGTTTTCTTTGTCCCACTTCAAAACTAGGTCTCCTACTTCGAAACTTTTTTCTTTGGCCTTATGTTTGTGGAACCATATTTTAACTATCTGTTGATGAGAAGTGAACTTAACTTTATCCTTTTCCCTTTCTTCGTCCAGCATGAGAAGGGTATAGATTCTTTGTGGTAGAGCAGATGAGGGCTGACCTCTTGATGCCTGGGCAATCTATAAAGATGGAAGATACAACCCATTTGGAAGAATGGCTTCTTTCCCATATACTAGAAAGTACGAAGAGTTTCCTATGGCTTCTTTAGGTGTTACTCTATCGGTCCATAGGGAATTATGAAGTAAATTATGCCAATTCCTCTAATTTTCAACAACTGTCTTTTTAAAAATTCTCACTAGGCTTTTATTAATTGACTCAACTACCCCATTCCCTTGCGGATAGTAGTTTGTAGAATATCTTATTATGATCCCTTATCAAGAGAGAATTCAGTCAAGCACATGGAAGAAAAGTAAGCAGTATTGTAAAAAACGAGGAGAGAGGGCATTCCAAACCTTGTTATTAGTTGTTGTTCTAAAAAATGGATCACTACCTTTTCATTAATGTGTGTGAGAGGGATAGCCTATGTCCATCTTGTGAAATAATATGTTGTAGTCAATATATACTTATGTTGTTTCGAAGAGCTGGGAATAATTTCTCCTACGATGTTTTTTCCCCATTGCTTGAATGGTATGGATATGGTCACTGACTGGAGTGGAATGGCTACTCTATTTTCCTTACCGGGGCTCACTTGACAAGTTTTACATTTTCTGGCATATGCATGAGCGTCCCTGAAGAGAGTGGGCCAATAATAACCATCCCTTATTATTTTATGAGTCGTGGTTTCTCCTACAAAATTCAAACCTGTTGGGTCATCATGGATTTCTCTCAGTAACTTTTATGCATCGTCTTGTTCAAGACATCTAAGAAGTACTCCATCATAGTTTACGTGGAAAAGTAAAAAATTTATGAGGTGATATTGAGTGGATTTTAACTTGAGGGCTCTCCTTTCTCTAGGGTTTAGGTTTTTCAGACAAGTTCCATGATGCAGGAGATAAGATAAGTTTCCATACTAGGACTCTTGCCCGGGAGGTACGTATAAGGCTTTGTCGCACCATAATGACAACTCATTTTCCCAACCGGGGTCTTCTGCGTTAATAAGATATTGGGCTTCAACGACCAGTTTACACAATCCTTGACCTTTAACTATTTTGGAGAGTTTTAAGTCTAGATCAAATTCTTGGATGACTACCATCCAATTTCCCCTTCTTTCTCCCATCCCTTGTTGAGTGAATAGAGATCGGACCGCTGGATGTGGTATTATGACCTTAGTGTGATTCTTCAGGATGTAGGATCTGAAATGCTTGACTACTTTATATATTGTGTAACCATGTTTGTCTATAGCAGGGTAATTTAGTTCGCCTCCTTGGAGGTTGGTGCTCATAAAGGATACTGGTGCTTCATTGTTTTCATCATCCTTTTCAGTAAGTATTGCAGCCAAGGATTGGTCAGAAGCAAAGGTATAAAGGAAAAAATACTTACTGAAATCAAGGCTCAAAAACACTGGTGCTTGGGAGATAGCAGTTTTGATGTTATTGAAAGCACCTTTCTTCTCTTCATCCCATTTAAACTATGCATATTTGTGAATCATACTTTGTAAAGGCTTGATGGTTTCGGCAAAATCAGGAGTGAATTTTCTTACAAAATTGATTTTTCCAAAGAATTATTGCATGGCCTTTTTATTGTGAGGCAAAGGAGTTGGGCTATCGCTTTTATCCGCTCAGGGTTGATGCTAATTCCTTCTTTAGATATGATATGACCTAGTAGTTTTCCTTCCTCTACACCAAAGATGGTTTTCTTAGGGTTTAATGATATTCCATACTTCCTACACCTTTCAAAAATCTGAGTCCAATGTTGAATGTGGTCTTCCTTGTTTCTTTAGTATACTATTACATCATCTAAATAAACTACCACACACTTGTTAATCAATCCATGAAAATCTACGTCCATCGCCCTCTAGAAGGTTGCACCTGAGTTAATCAACCAAAGGGTATGCATTTATAAGCAAAGGTTCCCCACTTTGTCTGGAAAGTAATTTTTAATCAATCCTCTTCTAAAACTAAGACTTGGTTATATCCTAAGAAACCATCTAGGAGAGAAAACATTTCAGAGCCAGATATTGTTTGTAAGAATTGTTCCTTGGATGAGACGAGATAGTTATCCTTTTCTGATTCTCTGTTAAGGTTTCTGAAATCCACACACAAGCATATCTCCCCAGACTTCTTTCTGACGGGCACCAGATTGGCTACCCATGCAGAGTGTCTTACCTGAAAGATAATTTTGGCATCTAGTAATTTCTTCAGCTCTTGATCCATTAGAGGTTCTAGATATGGGTGGTACTTCCTAAGATTTTGTTGGAAGGGTTTTACTCCATATTTTAACGGGATTGTGTGTTGGATAATGCGAGTATCATACGTTTTCAATTCTTGGTAAGACCAAGAAAATACATCTTGATATTATTTAAATAGTTTGAGATAATCCTTCCTGTCTTCTTTGGATACTGTCTTGCCTAGGTTGACATTCTTGGGATTCTCTGGGTTGTCTAGGTTTCCATTTTCATATATAGGGCATGAGCTCCCTGTTTTTGAATTCCTTGGCCCTCTAAATCTTTCCCTTAGGTTGAAAATGTTCTCCAGATTGTCCACTCCTTTTGGTATTGTGTAAAACTTTGGTTTGTCATCAGAGTGGTATGTTCCCTTCTTCTGTTCATGGAGATTCGACTCTGTGAGTAGTTCTTGGAATATTTCATCATCAATGGCCAGATCCTTAAAATTCTCCTAACTAGTCAGGAAATCTACAATATGTTCATCCCCTTCAAAGATTTTCCAGTTAGAAATGTTGTTAGGCACCGACAGTTTGTAGAGTAGTTATACTACAAACCTTGAGGCTTCATAGTCTTCTAAAGGAGACAATATTGAGGCTGTAGTGGCTAAAGAATCAACAAGAGTATTTTTTGTCCTGGGAACAACGGTAATGTTGAAAGCCTCAAAATCGTCTATTATCCTTTGTACATCTTGTTGGTAGTTTCTCAAGTGAGGTGAATTGCAATGGATTTTATTCTTTAATTGTCTAGCGATAATTCCAGAGTCTCCAAAAACTTTCAATTCTTTGGCGTTTAAGTCTATGGCCTTCTTTAGTCCTTGGACTAGAGCTTCATATTCAGCAGTATTGATAGTGCCTTCAAATTCCAATCTGCAGGATAAGAATTTTTGTTTCCTTTTTGGGTCAATGAGGATACATCCTGCTCCCAACCCTTCTTACGATTTAGAAACATCAAATTACAGCTTCCAAATTTGTGGGGGGAAGTTACTAACTTCTTCATGTCTAGCTATTTTTTCATTTTCATCTTCCTTGTCTGCTACTCCTGATGGAGAATCCTGACAAAAGATGTTTTCTTTTGCGGCTGCTAGTAGGTTTACTTGAAAGATCATTTCAGAGTTTTGAATGAGAGGTATGTCAGACAAGAGAGGGGCGAAATTGTTGAAACCACAATCGCAAGAATAGTTTCCTAACACAGGGAAATTTGTCGACGAAGGTTCGTTTGGAGTCTCTAAATCAGTGACAGTATGTTTGAGATATCTTTCTCTATCAATCCTAATCATGTTTGTATGTCTTTTTAATGGCAAACAGAGGTGAGCCCAGTGAGTACTAAAGTATCCATTTAATTTTTTAGACTAGTCTCGGCTAAGTAGAATTCCATAAGCCTCTGGGATGTCTACCACAAGTATGTCAATTACTTGGACAAATTTGGGGTGCGTAGAAATTCTGATCATGACATATTTCAGTTCCCCAATGACCTTTACCTGAGTGTTATCTAGTTGTATAACGTGTCTATCACTTTTGAGTGGGGTTGCGTTCAATTTCTTGCAAATTGACAATGGCATGACATTTGAATATGCCCCTGAATCGACTAGGAAATTATGTAGATTTGTGTTAAAAACTTCAAATGTTAAGAGAAAAGGAGGAATGAAAGGCCTTCCTCTTTTGTCTGAAGAACACGCATTCACACTTGGATTATTTTCTAAATCTGTAGAAGATGGGGTCTCACCTTGATTAGTGTTTGTCATAGGGGTATCTATTGATTTTAAAGCTTGTAAAAGAAAATCCTTTTGTTGGGGAATCCTACACATGTACATGACAGACACATTAGGCTTCATCTTCTTCAAGTCTTATACCACATTGTAGTCTAGTTTAGGAGCCTCTTGTGTGTGTATACTCGTGGGATTTATTTGGAGAGAAACTAGTGGTTTGGGGTGATCGGTTGTTGGTTTCCCTCTAGATAACTGAGTAGTAGTGGGTTTACTTTGGACCGGTTGACTCCTACCTCACGTTTGTATAGTTAGAACTTCGGTTGGGGGTTCCTGCACTTCACCGGTGTCATTGAAAGGAATCAAGTGATTTGAATCCCATAACATCATGGATGTATCTTCCGAGGGCTCTTGACTTTCCTGATCGATGGTGTTTATTTCTGAGCTATTGGATTGTTTGGTTAGAGAGCATTCATCTAGGAATTGGTTAGCCATTAAATTCATAGCATGCAATTGTTGACGCTTAAAATCACAACGATGAATACTATGCTCGCAAATGATGTCCAAGCTCTATTAACTATTTATATTAATAATGAACTAGTAGGTGGGACCCCCTTGTAGACGGTGGCGCTATGATAAATATGTTGCACTTATATTTTGTTTTCTATTATGATGGTACCAACACAGTATTCTATAGTTCAATGCTTCAAATCATGGTTTCTAATGTTATGCTGACATAATATGGTTGGTTGTTTGATGCATGGCAATGATAGTTTGATGATCACTCTTAGGTTATATTGAGATTTCCCTATGGATGAAAGGATCATTATCAGTTTTGTTTTGATATTGTGATTAAACATGGTTAATTGTTTTACTTATGATCTTGATAATGGATGATATGGGAGCTTTTTTGAATTAAAGGACTATACACAAGCCCTAATGTTATGTGTAATTGTGACAAAAGGAAGACACATAAACCCTTGCTTCTAGACTTATGTGCTTTGTTAAAATATATATGTGGAAGCACATGGGGTATTATTATGGCACATTGTTATTGTTAAAATAGTTTGACATTACTTAGGGTGGCGCACTATGCAAATGGTATATGGTTATGAAATATGTGGTTGATTAATGCTTAGAGTTATGGTAAATTGGTTAGCTTGTACGTTGAATTGAATGAGGTCGGGGAAGGAAGCGACATGCATTTACTACACGTCACTCAAACAACCCTCGAGGCCTGTCACCCTAGCCTTACTTGCATTTTGGGTTTTCTCTCTGGTGGTTGTTGTTGCTCCGCATTTTTGGGTTTTGAAGGAAGCATATAGTCTAACTCTCTCCCTCATGCAAGATTTTCCAGGTATGGTTTCTTATTCTTCCATCCATGATGTTTTTTATGCCCTTCGAATCAATATTTGGCTCAGGATTGCTCGCAGTCTGTGTTTTTCTTAAGCTATTATTGGATATTTCAACTGTGTAATTGTTGTTATGCATGTGGGTTCTTCTGGTGATTATTCTGGACTGTTGGTTTTTAAAGAAAAAAGAGGAATGGTTGTGTTCTCCTTGCTATGGATAATCTTTGTATGAGTTTATTAATAAAGTGACAGTGAAGTATGTTCGGTCGGCTTGGGTTTTTGAGTCTGGTTCTTTGTGGAAATTTATTGTTATGTTTGACAAGTTCTAAGCTTTCGCACGGGTGCTACAACCAGTCTCTATGTTTAAATATTTGTCACTCCATTTTTTTCATCTCTGTGGTTGATATTTTCGATCCTATGGGTCGCAATGTGGACTGTTGGAGGTTAAAGAGTCTTTTCCTTGACTTGGCACAACATGAGCTATTAGAAATCATTATGTTTCTCTCACTTACACCATTGTATGGAAAATGGCACATATAGGTTTAACATTACCCAGAAAGTTTAATGGAAGCACCATATATGTTTTGGTTGGTAGGGGTTTGTGTTTTGGACACTCATTTTACTGTGTTGTTTAAGGGTTCGCTCCTTCTCATTCTCTGTTAGAGGTGGTTGACTATGGTGCTAGTAACCCTCACTGTCAAGACTATTGTTAAATGTTACTTCTATGTGGTAAATTTTTGAATGCACGAGTTGTCTGTATTTTTCCGAGGACTTATTTATTTGATTGAGCCATCTGTTATTACTCTTTTTGAGCTATGTTTAAACCCTAATTACGATCTTGATATTGTTGCAAATCCAATCAAGGGAAAAGAGCATTGTGTGTGCTTGGTCGATTGGGAATGATTTGGCTTTGTTTCTCATTAGGCAATTTTTAAAAGAAGTTTGTACATGTTAAATTTATGAGAAGCTTAGGCTCAGAGTCATGTTATTGGTTGAATGTTATTTCGAATCAATACTTATGTTGATTATATTAGAAGGACATATGTGTGTGAATGGATTGGGGCCCGATTATGAGTTTGATGCCCACTTGATTATGTCGAACAATGTTTGGAAAATCGAAAAATGGTGGTTAATATTGGGCCTATTCTTATTTGAGTTTAAAGAATAAATATTGGATGTGGATGGTTGGAACCATTGTGCATATTTCTATTTGGTTTTAAAAGAAAAAGGATTTAACATTGGAATATGAATGACTGTGGCTCAAAAGGTTGTTGTGTTTATCATATAAATGGCAATGTTGTTATTATGACTGTTGTATAAGCTTATATGGATGCAAAGCCTATTGAAATTGATTAGTTATGTGCATATGAATTGTTTTTTGAGAGAAAACAAGAAATCTGTAAAAGAAGTGACAGTTTAGATGGTGGTTTTGAAAAGTGAATGTTGATTGAATTATGGAGTTCTAAATAGAGTTATGTTTGATTGTTTGATTTAATTTATTTTTATATGAACAATATCCATATTTGATTCCCTCTCATGCTACCACTTTTCTCTCATTATAACCCCCCTCATAATCCCAATATCATTTTTGGCATCCCAGTTCTCTAAAATAAATTAAAAAACTTTGTATAACAATGACAAAAGATATAGCACAACAATGGTTGGCAACTGATATTTTTGGTATTTTATTACATAGTTAAATTATTTAATAAAAAAATAATTTTCAATAGGAAATGGCCCGAGCTAGGGAGAAATCTGGAACCCTAGGCGCGCGCACAGGCTACCTCGGCCCTCTCAGCGGCCAGGCTTAGCTTGGCCAACACCTCCATTATCTGCTCCAGGTCGCTCGCTGATAGCAGTACTTCCTCGGATCAGAGCGGCCCCGTTTTGAAGGACTGAAGGTTGCAACCCCTTTTCGGTGGCCCTGGTGCATACAAAGACGTGATTCGGCATCCTCAGAGTACTCCTGCGTGGCCTGAGCCTCTAAAATCATGACCTAGCACGTAGGGGCGTGAGGACACGATCCAGTTCGGGCTCTCTGCAACGTTTAGGGCACCCCCAGCCATGGACGCTGGTGGGGGCGCCACCCCTAACACTCCCCCACTACCAGAACTGGAAGCATTTAGGAAGCTGGTCGCCGCAGCCTCCAAGAGACAGCCGTCAGCAGTGCAACAGAAATTCGTGAAGAAACTGGACAGCATTCCCAGCGTTGAATTGCCTTTGGAAGAAACTTGCAGAACGACAGTCAACTTAGCAGATAGGGGACTTATTGGGCAATTTACCGGCCTCTGGCCCTCTCCCAAATCCGTAGACGCATGGGTGCAGAGGAACTGGAATCCACTCATAACAGAAGGAATAAAGAGCCACTTCATAGGCAAAGGATATTTTGTATTCGTCTTCGACAATCCTGAAGACAAAAATCTCATCTTCAGAAATGGGTCATACTTCATGGGGCCTCAGGGGTTATACCTGAACAAATGGAACCCGGACTTCGACCCATCCCAAGATGTGCCCTCGGTCGTCCCAGTGTGGGTCCATTTACCTCACCTCCCCTTACACTGCTGGAACCAAAAATATTTGCTTGCAATCAGGAACACACTCGGACGGTATATAGATCAAGCAGTAAGAAAAGATCAGTACTCCTGCGCACGGATCTGCGTGGAGGTTGATCTGGAAGTGGGATTATCGGAGGCAATTAAGCTTATGGTCGTAGACTGGATGCACATTCAGGAGCTTGACTATGAGCAGCTGCCCTTCAAATGCTGGCACTGCCACGGCTACGGTCACTTCGCAAGGAACTGCAAGAAAAAGAATGCAGAAGAAAGTGAAAATGAGAAAGCAAATCAGTGGACTGCAGTACAGAAAACAGGGACAGCAAAATTCAGAACCAAAGGAGAAACCAAGAACGGCAACTCCGGGCAATTAGAGCCAGATAAAATCGAAGGGAGCTCTAACCCCCCACCGCATGCAGAACCTCAAACAGAAAAGGTCAACAATGACACAGAAGAACCAGAAATTATGGATAGCAGGACACACTCAAGCCCCCCTCCAAATGGGAAAGACACAGGGGCACCCGGGCAAATGGAAGGAACCTTGGAAGTAGTCCCCTCTCCAACATATGCTGACGTAGCCAGAAAGAAAGTAATAGATCCATCAAGCTCCTCGGAGGATGAGATCCTAGAAAGGCCAGCCAAAAGAGCAGGGAGGAAATCTCACAAAGAAGCAAGGGAGGAAGAGGCAGAAAGACAAAACACCCAAGGAAGCCAGCCCACCATTGAAATGTCAATTAGCAGAAACACAAGAATAAGGTCTCTAAAAGGAGGAGGCCCAATCACCCCCAATAGTAAGTAATGAAAATCATCTCTTGGAACTGTAGAGGACTGGGGAACCCGGCAAAAATAGAAGCGGTCAAGGAACTGATGAAAGTGGAACCAGCAAATATCCTCATGCTCCAAGAGACAAAAATCAAAGGGGAATCCCTCCTAGAGATCAGCAAACACAAATGGCAGAAAAACACAGGGAAGGCAATTAGCGCAAGGGGCACTTCCGGAGGAATAGCAACACTATGGAAGGCAGAGCAGTTCAGTCTCGTCAACTCCTATAACACGCAGCATTGGAGCTTTACAGAGCTCAAGCACACAGCAAGTAAGTTAACCATTGCACTTTTCAATTTATATGTTCCAACTTTGCACAATGAAAAGAAAGATTGTTGGAAAACTTTAAACGAATTTCTAGAGAAAATTTCCCCAAGCAATATAATCATTGTCGGAGACCTTAATCTAGTCATGAATGGAAAAGAAAAAAGGGGAGGAAGGCCCAGCAAGGACCAAATGATTTTTGTAGTAGAAGACATCATACAACAGTGGGATCTTATGGACTTTAAACCAAGTAAAGGGTTGTACACTTGGACCAATAACAGGATGGGGGAGGAGCACATTTCTGCCAGATTGGATAGGTTTCTGGTCCAAAGCACTTTGCTGTTGGAAAGGAAGCTGATTTCCACTGCCATCCTCCCCAAACTCACCTTGGACCACAAACCCATATTGCTCCAGCTAGAGGAAGAAGAAAATTTAGGCCCAATCCCATTCAGGTTCATCCCATTATGGAAATCAAAGAGTGGGTTCGTAGACACGGTTCAATGGGCTTGGTCTACCCCAGTTAATGGCTCCCCAAATTTTGTCTGGGAACAAAAACTAAAAATAACAAAAAAAGCCCTCAAGGAGTGGAGCAAACTCCCGGAAAGCAACCCCAATACCCAAAGAAAGGAGTCAGTGCAGTAGCTGGGATAGCTACAGCTCGAGATGGAAACAATAGACATTGCCAGAACAGAATTGGAAAAGGAGCAACAAGCTCAATGCAGAACTTACCGTGCCTTCAGAAAGGAAGAAGAGTACTGGAGGCTGAAATCCTGTAGCCTTTGGCTGAAAGCTGGTGACAGGAATACATCCTACTTCCATCGCCAATTCAAAGCTCGTCTCTCCAGGAACCATATCTCCGAGATCACGACCAACGAAGGGAATCTCTGCAAAGGAATAGATCAAATAAAGGACGCTGTTGTCTCACACTTTCAACAACTTTACAGCAAAGAGAACCATGACAATGAAGAAGATTACAACGAATTCCTCATGAACACCCCGGCTTTGGTCACCAAAGAGGATAACACAGCACTATTGATCCCAATCAGTGAAGAAGAACTCAGCAAAGTCATCTGGTCCATGGACCCGGACAAAGCCCCAGGTCCAGATGGGTTTACTATCCACTTTTACAGGATCTGCTGGAATATAATCAAATCTGATCTCATAAGAATGATAAAAGGAGTCCTTCAAAAAGAAAAAATAGGAGGCAGCACTAATTCTACCTTCCTTGCGCTAATCCCAAAAGAAACAAACCCCACCTCCTTTGACAGATTCAGGCCAATCTCTCTGTGTAATGCCTCTTATAAGATTATAGCAAAACTTCTCGCAAACAAAATAAAACCTCTGTTGGGCAAGCTTATCTCAGAATCGCAAGGAGGATTGGTCAAAGGGAGACACATGCTGGATAATGTAATCCAAGTCCAGGAAGCTATGCACTCCAACAATCTCAGAAAAGAGAAAGGCATGCTGATCAAGCTTGACATGGCAAATGCCTTTGACAGAGTAAAGTTGTCCTACCTGTATCAAGTACTCCTCTCTTTCGGATTTGACCCTGAATTTGTAAAGTTGATAAAAGCTTGTACTCACGGCCCTTGGATTGCCCCATTGGTGAATGGGAGACCAACAATTTTTTTCAAAGCTACGAGGGGGCTGAGGCAAGGATGCCCCCTCTCTCCATTTCTGTACATATTAATGGCGGATACCCTCAGCAGGAAGATGGAACAGGAAATGTTAATAGGGGCAGCCCCACAACTCAGAATAACGAAGAATCTGAAACCCATAAACCATGCTCTTTTCGCGGATGACTCTCTTCTGCTAGGAGGAGCCTCAAACAGAGTAGCCAAAGCATTCAAGGGCACTCTTCAAGCGTATTGCAAGGTGTCTGAAGCTCTGATAAGTGATAGAAAAAGTGTTGTTTACAGCTGGAATGTAGCAGATCATGAAACTCAGAAGATAGAAAGTACCTTGGGGTTCAAAGGACACTCCAAATGGGAAAAGATACAGTATCTTGGGTTGCCTTTAACCTTGGGTGTAAATAGAGTCAGCCTGTGGGAAGGAGTCTTAGCTAAAATCAAAAGAAAAATCGAAGCATGGGGAGGTTACTGGCTCACTCATGGAGGTAAATTAACCTTGATAAAAGCAGTCATCTCTTCACTGCCGATATATCAAGCGTCCTATCTCTTAGCGCCCAATTCCATAGCAGGTCAGATCAACAAACTCCTGAGAGATTTCCTGTGGCATGGTGGGAAAGGGAACCAAAGAAAATTTCATTTAGTCAATTGGGAGACAGCCAAGCGGCCTCTGAGAGAAGGAGGATTGCAGATTCGCGACCCAACCCTTGCAAACACTGCTCTGGGTTGCAAAATCCTGTGGAAGATGCACAGCGACCCCTCACATCCAGTCAGCCAAACTCTAATACACAGATACATCCCAAACGCCAAAATCCGAAATCTCCAAAACGCAATGAGCAGGAAAACCACGATCTTATGGCAGTTGTGTATCAAATGGGCGCGTTTTTTCAATCAACACTTGTATCGTGTCCCTGGCAATGGAAAACGCACCAAACTCTGGACTGACAGTATAATGGGGAATCCACCCATTGCATCAAACGCTAGCCTGAAGGAAATTCGCGATTTTCTTGAGAACAGAGGTATCAAGAGAATTTTTGACATATCAAAGTGGGATGAAGATGGATCTTGGTCAGAGTGGCAATTCGGCAATGTTCCAGATTGCCTCCTTCAGCAACTTGAAATGCTCAAGGCAGAGCTACGAGAGGCAACCCCTGTGCACAAGACAGGAATAGACACTTGGGGCTGGGGACCCACAGGAATTTATACATCAGCTAGAGGCTATGCTCTGCTTCAGTAGCAGCAAAATAGACCTCTCCCGGCAAGGTACTGGTTGGAGGTTTGGGACTCGATGGCGATCCCGAAGGTAAACTTCTTTTTCTAGACACTAATGCACAGAAAGATTCTGACGGGAGAAAATTTATTGAAAAGAAATATTGCCGGACCACACAGATGTTGTCTCTGCAGAGAAGCCATGGAAACCTCGGATCACTTATTTGTAGGCAGTCATTTTGCAAACAAAGTCTGGCAGCTTACACTCCAAGGCCTCAAGGTCGTTGTTCCCACCAACATTTCAGTAGTGGATCTATTCACTGGCTGGAAGGATAGTTACCCATCGCTCTCCCCGAAAACACTATGGGCCAGAATCTGGATCTCCGTCCCCAAGTACGTGTGCTGGAAGCTTTGGCTAGCAAGAAACGAGCAAATCTTCAACAACACAAAATGGACCCCCCAAATGGTAGCAGAGAAAGCAAAAGGCCTCCTGCTAGAATCCCTGAGCTCCCAAAATCACAAAACCGATACCTCGATTATGCAGGAAGAAAAGGAGTGGCTTGGCTCCTCCGTGCTGAATCTCCGAACCCTTAGCGCGGAAAAACCCCAACTTGAAATAGAATGGAGGTTAAGGGACAACCATGACATATTTCAGAGTTGGTGGCAAAAACAAGGCAAAACTTCAGCCTTTTTTTACGGTGCCTCCAAAGGAAACCCCGGGACAGCGGGAGCAGGAGGAATCATTTATTCCAGCAACGGGGAGAAATTAGCAACCTTTTGTTGGGGTCTTGGACAACGAACCAATAATCAAGCAGAAATTCTGAGTTTGATCAAAGTTTGACAGATAGTAAGGGAAAGAGGACACCGGGAGATACAAGCATTTGGAGACTCTGAGATCTTGATCAAAATAATACACTCAAGAGGACAGTTTAAAGATGCTGGGCTAAATAAGAATCTGCAAAGGTTAAGAAACATTCTAAAAGATTTCACCTCCTTCAAGTGCTACCATATTCTCAGAGATTCAAATAAAGAAGCAGACAAACTAGCAAATGAAGGCTACCTTTTGCCCCAAGGAGAACTCAGCGTAAATGGTGGGGACCCAGTTAAAAAATGTATTCCTTGAAAAGGACAGCAGCTTGCAAAAGAATGTAGAAGGCAGCAAACGCTTGAGAAAGACAGTTGGAACAGAAGCTGAAACACAGTGTTGAAACACAGATGCTGGAACACAGAAGCTGAAACACAGTGCTGAAACAGTGCTGGATCTTATGCTGAAACACGGTGTTGCAGCAGCTGAAATAAAGTGTTGTTACATATGCTGAAACACAGTGCTGGAACAGTTGCTGAAACACAGTTTTGTCACATATGCTGAAACACAGTTTTGTTACATATGCTGAAACACAGTGTTGGAACAGACGCTGAAACACAGTGTTGGAAATTATGCTGAAACAACGATGGATCTTATGCTGAAACAGTGACGCATCACAATTTGTAACTGAATTTGTGGCTTTGCCACCCCTCTAATAAAAACTATAACCGTTTTCGTTAAAAAAAATAAAAAAAATTATTTAATAAATTATTGAGCAGTATTCGTGTGTTTATCCCCCCTCATTATGCCACGTTTCTCTCATGACACTCCCTCCATATGTCCCTTGAACCCTGTCACCCCTTGCTCACTTGGAAATTATTAAATAGTTTTTTTTGTTTTTTTTTTTTTTATGGATGGATTTGCATGTATCTCGTGTCAATTTCTGAGCCAATTATTGTTTCATGCAAGAATAATGTCATGTATGGTTTATTAAGGGCTTAGTTACTGACGAATTGTTTCTACAGAATGAGTTTCTTTAGTATGGGTAGCCATGGCAGAAATAATAGAGGAAGAGGAAACTGGAACAGAGGGCCTATAAGGCCTAGATTCTCCATTCATTTTGATGTTGATTCCCAGGAATTGAACTAGTTGTTTCAAGATGGGTTCTTTAACTGGATTAAGCAAGGAATAGTACAACCTCAACCAAAGATACTTCTCTTCCAGCCTCAGAACATCCGTGCTATCCATGTGCCTCCTCATGTGTCCATGCAACCAAAAGTCCCTGCAAATGATGGATGGAAAGAGATTGTCAATCCGGTTGTCTCTCACCATCATGGCTGGCCCAATTTGTCATTACCTCCTCCACCACCTGTAAATACTAATGTTCAAATTTCCCCTATAAATTCACATGTTCAATCCTCACATGCCAGTAAAAGGCTTAAAATCAATGTCCCCCATGTCCAAGATAAAGGCAAAGTTGTTGCCTCCCCTTCCTCTCCTTCAAATGACTCTTCAAAATCTGTGTCCTCCCACATGCATATGAAGGATAATTGTTCTCATGTAATTAGTGAAATACAACCTCAAGGTTCAAATAAACCTCGGGCTACTTCCAGAAAATCAAAAGGGGACAAAACTGATAAAAGGAATATTGCCTCTCAAAGTGGCAAGTATAGATTTTAATTTATGTGATTTTATAATTGAGTTGATGAAGACAATGGTCTGCAGAAAGTTTGGACAACAAGCTCTTTTTGGATAATATGGATTATGTGGATATTTATATTTTTTGGATATGATTTAAATTAATTCTGATATTTAAAGATTCAATGTTGAAGGTATCTAAGGGAGTTACAAGGGTGGCATGTGTTAAGTAATTATCCATTTGTGTTTTATTTTATAATTTGAAAAAAATAAAAGAAGGGAGTCACAAGGGGTCCCACCTACCTAGTTATTATTAAATAGAAACCCTTAACTATTATTATTATTATTATTTCTCCTAAACTAAATTAGTTAAGTCAAACTAACTTAACTAAAGGAAGTAGTTGAACTACTTCAACTTATTTGGAAGGCATAAAAGTTAAAAGAGAAGAAGAAACAAGAGGATAGAAAGATAAAGCAAGGCTAAGGTTTGATCTTTTGATTTCATGAGATAGTTTCAGTTTTCATTCATTCTTGAGTTCATTCAAGACAAATTCTCTTTTTAACAGCGGGGTCCTATTGTAGACAACAAGGTTCAGAACTGAACCAAATCATTCAGATGCTTGTTTTAGAGGTGTTTATCCATCCTTGATAGTCTGTGTATACTTGTTTGTTTATGGATTAAGTTTCATAGCTGATAAATTATATTTTGTAGAGTCAAATTGGCACTAGTCTGTGGCAAGCTAATCCAGATTATAAAGTTCAGTTTTTACTTCTTGTCGGAGTCCTTTTGTATGGTTTTCATCAAGGATCTCTAAATTAGACTTTGGTCCATGCCCTCACAGGGGTTTTGTAAGAGAAAAACACTTTTTGACATCTCGGAATGAAATAAAGAATATTGTTATTCTGTCTCACTTGTGTGTATATGTGACTTGGTTACTTTTGTTTTTTGATCTCTATATTTACTTTCTATAATCTGTATATTTTTTAGAAACTTATATAAAAAATTCATGTTATTTTGCAACATTATTTTCATTAATAAATCAGCCTAAACCCTTGTAATTAATACTTGTGGATTGGGAAATTATTTTTTGAGGCTATAAAACATAGGGTGATATTCCTGACTATCTTGTCCTAGCCAAGCAAGATTCGAAAATGTTTGAGTAAGATAACTCATATATTTTCCTCAACAACAACCATTGAGGGCAATCCCTTTCTGAATTATTCTCAGATGTTACGTTCCCTAAGTCGATGTTTAGGTTAGCTGGGGGAGGTTTTATAGCTTTGAAGGGTGGATTTATTTTTAAAAAGGATTTATAAGGTTTTTTATTTTGGTTTCCCTCCCCAACACTCCTTTTCATATCTACGATTTCGTTGGAGAGTTTTTTTATTATCTGTTGCAGGTTTTATAGATCTCCTCCTTCTTTATCAGGACATGATTCTGTTTGTTTTCCCAGGGGTCTTTTTAACAAAAGTCCTCTCTTAGGTGGAGGTTGGGTTTCCTTCTTTATTAATGAGATTTGTGCTTCTTTGCACCCTTTCATTTGGAATTCAATCATTTTAGCTTCTTTAAAATTTTCGTCTAGGGTATGTTTGGCAGCCCTTTTTATGAACATGGAAATAGAAGTTAGGAGAGCATTAGTGTATACTTTAATTTGCAACTCCTGGGTAGGTTTAGCCTCAGGTTGGAATTTGTTCAAAATGGTGGTGAACCTTTGGTTGAAATCTTTAACCTTTTCTTTTGGACTCATAGTGGCAACGGAAATTTCAGCCATTAAAGCTCATGTGGTGGTTTCTTCAGCAAATTTGTCTAAGAAATCATTTTGAAACTTTGTCCATCTAGTTATGGAACTAACTAGCAGGTTGAAATACCAACTCGAGGTTGAATTCTCAAAGCTATAAGAAAAAATCCTACACAGTACATTTTTATGTTGCACGTTCATCAATATTATAGCTAATATGAACTTCTTAATATGGTCCTCATACAATCTGGATGTTTTGGGGTCAAATTTAGGGAGTAGTTTTTCTGGATGTCTGGGTAGGTTATGCATCTGACCTGGGATTTCCAGAGCATCTTTGTCCAACCATGGTTGATTATCTTGAGGTTGATTTCCCCTTTCTCCATTGTTATCGTTATTATCTTCCATATCTTCTTATTCATAACCTGAGTGATCTGAGTTAGACCCTTCCTCTTCAGATTCAAAATCGTCAGGTTCAGAGTAATTACCAGCTGGTGTTTTAGGTATCAGATTAAGGGGTTGTTTTCTCTCCATGAGGGAAAAATATATCAGGTCTTCTATGGTGTGAACGAATACCTGATCATGGGTGTCAACAATTGGTTTGCTTATTTGTTTTCTTCGAGGAAGTTAATGAGCTAAAGGTAATGCTTCAATCTGTCAGACATAAGATCTTGTGATTATTCTAAACTTATTCAACTCTTCATGGGGAAGAGTGTAAGGTATTTCAAGGTATAGGTATTCTTCCTCTTTGTGTTGAGGTGAGTTACTTGGATTGGGAGTACTCTCTGTGTGTGGGTTGTCTTGAGAGTGACTATCCATGCATGTAGGCTAGTTTGAATCTATAGGCTATGCATAATATATTATCAGAAATATTGTTAGCCATGCATTCGTTCATGCCCTCCTTCTAACGCCAATTTTGTTGAGGGGTCTGAGATCCCTTTAACTCAACAACATGAACCAAACTCGCCTAAGAGGCCCAATTAGACTCGTAAGCATTTGATGAGTGGCAAGGTTCTCCAAATTCGTGATCTGGATGGGTTTATCGATGGGCTTTAATAATGATTGAAAATTATGTCTTTTCTGTTAAGCCTTTTCCTCAGGCTGGGAAGTTCTCTTTCGGGTTATTTTTTAACATTATATCAAAAGAAAGATAAAACTCTAAACTAGATGACAGAGATAATCTAACTATGTGTTTGGGGGGGAGGCTGGGTTTAGGATAACCTTTATACCTTATCATGAAGACGAAGAATATATAAAAAACTTCAAAGTAGCATTAATACCATTTAAATTAGTGGACATTCAACATTGTCTGAGATAACAGTTACATAAAACAAACATACATGTGACAAGAAGCTAGTGCAAGAAAATTAATTTCCAATGCTCTATTATCAATCACAAGTTAACACAATCGATTTCTAGTCACCAATTAGAATAAAAGAACTGTTACAACACTATAAGATAACTTTAAATACAGGTACAACAAATCTTACTCAATAAAGAAGCAAATATCAAATCCGAAGACAGAGATAATCCTCCTTGGTCTAAACACATTCACGCCTTAGATGATAGAAGTGTCTTTGGTTCTAAACAGAACTTCTTAATTAAAATAAACTTGCACATAAATAGTTCTATTACAAAATTTCAGAAAAATCCTTTCCTCTCAAAAAACCATCGACCCTTTGTCCCAGGTCGATGCCCTTATTTATAACAAAATTGTAGGGGCCGAATAGAATTAACGTCAAATAATTACATAAATTGTAACGGTATTAATTTCAGAAAATTCACTAATTTCTTTTGATTGAGAAAAACAGTAAAATTCAAATATTCCTTTAATTGAGCACATTCGCATATAAATTTATCAACAAATAATAAATTTTTATAGCAAAATAAAACAAATACACAATTTAAATTACCTGGGTCTGATGCTAATTCGCCTCGTTGCCTTGATGTTGCCTTCCTGTTGCCTGATGCACTGACCAACACTGCCCAAACCTACTATCCTCCCTGCCAACTAGGACAACTACCTAGCTCCAAGATATCATATGGATATCCTGGCCCCCGTGCCCAAAACCTCCAGCAAACCGGTGCTTGTACTGAACCTTCCTGATTACAGAACTCCACTCTCCTCCCTGCCAATCCAAGAGAGCCCCCCAAAATCAATCCCCCATCTCCCGTCGAATCATCCCCCCTTTGTAAACCTCCTCCGCCTCCATATCCTTCCTTCACTGCCTCATGCATTTACTTCCTTGCCTACTCCTAGTTAATGCCCCTTATCCTTTCCTTTATTATTTTATCCTCTCGTAATTAATATGTTAACCCTTTCCGTGTACGTAACCTTTTTAATTTAAACAATATAACTTATTAATCTATTAAATTTAATACTCATGTTATTAAATGTAATAGGTAGTTAATTTATTAATTAATTAATCAAAATTATAACCTTTAATTAATTAATAACTACTTAATTAATATCATTAGATCAATCTTTGTTTAGTTATTAACATGGTAGGCAAAATTAATTACCTAATAAATCTTTTATATATAATCCCTAAGTATATATTCTACTAGGGTTGTTACAAAAATAACTGAGCTAAAAATAGCTACTAAAGTTGTGTTAAATTAAGAAAACTCCACGTGGCAGATTTATCTATCTTTTCTCTTCTGCTCGTGTAGTGGTTTTACTGAAGTGGATTGTTCTTATCGTAATCTAACCACTTGACAAAGAGATCTTCACATGTGTTTTCATATGGAAACCTGTGTCGATCCATCAGAGTGGAGAAGACCTCTTTTATCTCTATTGCTCGTCCCTTGTACTTGATTATCTTGACACTTAAGCGTCGTAAGACCGCAAGAGATTTAATCGAGGGTTCCATGAACTTCTTCACTTGACCAAGGATCATGCTTGAAATCTAAGAAATATCCACTTACCATGCCAGGTCTTGCTCTTGATGTTATTTAACTATGTCATGCAGATCGACAAAATCTTCTGGTGGACCAAACTCTGGTAGGTCAATGCTCTTCATCTCCTAGTTGAATTTCTCCCAGATTTTCTCACATTCTCTCCATATTTACTGTATTTTCCGTTGAGGTTCTTGGACCATACTTACCCAGTATTTAGTTGCCTTCCTAATTTGGGAGATGTTGTTATCCATCAGCACTTGGATGCCATGCTCTTATGTGTCTCAGCCTTTCTGTACTTCGTTGATGTAGTCGATTCTCTCTAAGGCATGATGTGCCTTTTCATACCATCTCTACACCTATTTACAGGTTGCCAGCCCCATGAGGGTATCCTCTTGAAAATCAACTATGCAATCAGTAAAGAGATTTCTTTCTCTTCTGAAGTGCATATATGTTTCTCGAAACTCACTAATCAAGAGTACTACTGCCTATGTTGAATTCCAGTAATACTTCGCTTGATGGCACAGATGGTCCAACTCTCTCTTCATGGAAGATAATTCATTTTCATCCCTTTTTTTCCTATCTAGTGTGGCATCAGTTATGTCCATCCCTGTTCCGATTAGATCAGTCATCTTAGCATTTTATGTGTCAAGTAGTGTGTCCTCTTTAGTGGCGAGAAGTGTGTTATCGAGTGTGAGCCTCCTTTTCTTGGTCATTCTTCTCATCACAACTTTCCTTTTTCTATCATAAGAAATCGCTTGTATATCGGTGATTTCATCTACTGATTCAGGAATATGTTGATCTCCCTAGGTCAAAGTGTTGCCTAGGCTTCCTATCGTGTAGAAATTTTCTATGATTGGTTCATGTAATTCCTTAGCAGGGAAGGTTTATGTATCCTCTGGTGACTTGGCCTCCTACTGGTCCTCGTCGGTCGGTGGAGTCTTTGTCCTAGCTGGGGAGATAGGCAAAGGATCGACATTAGCTGGGGGGTCGGCTGCTGAGATGTCAATTTCTAGTTGGTGTGTTTCTTCTTCCTGTTCACCAACACCCAAGTCATTCTTGGAGCTATCCTTTTGAATTTGTGTTCCCAATTGGTTGAGAAATTCAGTGTCCAGAGTGCTTCTAGCCTCATGGTCACCTTCCTGTGGATTTGGGATCAAAGCATTAGAATCTGGAGCAGATGTTTCCCCTAGTTATTCCTCTTCTCTGATTGGTACCAGGGTTATGCGCGAAACCTCTGAACTTTCCTCATCGTCATATATGGTAGTTAAGTCTATGAGGACATTAGGCACATGCGTCCCACTTGATTCTCTTTTTATCCTCTGCTGAGTTATAGTAGTCACCGACGATCCTGCCTATGGTGACATAGGGCTGGGGTTTTATTGATCAATAGTTTCCTCTGGTGCAATTGTCTCTGAGCCATTTAGCTCTTCTTCGCGATTGCTTTTGTTGGTCGGGGTAATCCTCAAGGGTTTTATCAAAGGGTTGAGTGGGGGATCTTCTTCTAATCTTTGTATATCTCTTTGGGATTCTTCCAGTAACAACATCCCCCTCCTATGTGCCTCTATCACTTCTGTTGCTCGATTTTCTTCTCTTACCCTAAGAGCTTCTTGAGGTGTCTGTTCTATTGTCTCCAACTGCTCCTCCATAGTCATTTCTTTGAATCTACTCATATTCGGGTTGGTCCTCCTATAGAGCACTTCCTCCCAGTCATGTGCGCCCTCGGTAAAAATCTCATCTTCGAAGCTATCCTGAGCATATGGCCAACATGATGACACCTGCGATGCGTGCTAAAGTACAAGGCTTTTTGGATCATGCTTGTGAAATCGGCCTGTGGGGAATCGATACTCAAGCTATCTCAAACCCTCTTGTTTCGCATGTGAAGTGTCTTTTACCATGTAAAACTCTATATCAAATCCATAGGGTATGAAATCTCTCTTCTTGTCCTTCACCAAAGTGGCATTATAGCCTTGCAGAGTGGTCTGGTAAAAGATTTCTCCCACAATGAGTCGGTCCGGGACATGAATGGAGAGTAAATGTGGCGTGTCAGTAGCCCCGAACACTCTGATATAAGTGTTGGTTTCTTCAAAATACTAGTAGCCTACTTTTGAAACCATCTTTTTGGTTGTCGCTATAAGCCTTGGGCATTCTTTTCTAAATATAATAAAATGTACTCGGGCTATGAACTCATCCAATATCAGGGCATAAAATCTCTTGTACCTATTATCCCACAGAATGCTGAAATAGACATGCACGGGTAGTTCAACAACATGCAATCTCAAATTCATGCATGCAAAAACGTTCCTTGCGCAGATCACGTTCAATAGGTATGACACCATGTGAAAAGTTGGTGTTTCTCCATCCTTTGGTGTCTGGGCCTGCAAGATGTTTGTGCTTAGCTATTTGGAAATGATGGCTCCCTAGTTGAAGCTGGTCTCGGAGATCACCATAGTATATTCCAGGGGCATCCATGCTTCCGAAAACTTGGAGCAATATTTTCCCCTGTATAATCGACAGATCAAAACCATTAGATAAATATATGGCTCTCTGAGGTTTGTCATGTTGTACCATTCGTTGCTCTTGTTTGTGAATTTATTTTCTTCTTTCCACCATGAGGCCATTAACCTCCTAGTGTCATGGAACTCATAAATTTTGACCACAAACTCTGTATTTAGTCTCTCATTTGGGTCTCTGAGTTTGAAGTATTTTTTGACCTCTATTGGAAGAAAACAACCAACACATTCACCATTTTCATTATTGACTATGTATTTCATCGCGTCTGTGTGATCAATTATCCATCCTAGGGTCTCGATGCAGGGAAAAACTGGGGTTCTGCAGGCCACCATATGTAGGCATGATCGTCGGATGTTCCAGAACATATTTTCATCCAACATCCTGAAGTTTGGGTCACTGTGTGGTATAAAATCCGGGTAATCTTCCTGGTTGATCCTGTTAAGAAAATATCCCCGTTGTGGGAGCATCACTTTAGATCCAAAGCTTGCCTCCGTGTCGTCGAACGTCGGAGGCTGGGAAAACTCCTTTTTGGTAGATGTGTGAGTAATTGGTTCTCCTTTGAAGCAAAATCAACCTCTCTTGTAGCGCCCGGTGTAGACCCCTCGTCGACCTTTGCTTCCTTCCTTTTGTGTGTTCTTGGTGAGCACTTGGTCGTTGGCTTTCTTGGAGGCATTTTTCCTGCAGAAAAGAAAATATTATTGTGAGTTGTCAGCCAATCATGACAAATGTTATTGACACAATAGTAAGTGTAGAACTGATAAAGACAATGCTTACCTCTTGCTTGCAAGAAATTAACCTGGTCTTACTGGTAATTTAAGTCAAAGAATGAGATGTAACCTCCTTGATGCTTTCTCTTGCTCCTTCATCGAATTCTAGGAATAAGCGATTTGTGAACATAATGGCATGTCTGGGTATGACTTTGTAAATTTAAACAGAGCGTATACTTACCTTGTCTCATCAAGTCATAAATTTGGGAGTGTTAATGCGATATATGCAATCTATTACATAATCTACACCATGCTTAGGATTAAATGCAATGCAGGTCGACGACATGGGAGCGGGTTTGCGCACTTCATTGACGAATTCAAATTCCAACGATTAGTCGGCACGTGGGATTGTGGTGTTGGTTACAAAAAAAAAATAATTTGTCTACCAAAGCACATAAATATGTCTTACGTCAGCTAGGGGTGTCCCATCGAATTACCAAGCCCTTTTGTATTTACTATCCTAATCGGTATCGGGGATATATGGTGCATCACAGATCAACTGGGGTTGTTGGTATCGATGGGTGAAAGTTTGAACTAATATGAGGATCTCGGTATTCTAGCGATCAACTGATAGTAAATGAGTGCATCGGTGTCGGCGGGTCGACTTTGTCATTGTTTTGTTGGTGCATCTAGGAAAAAGTTCTGACACTGACCAAAATTGTCGTATAGTGCTGACGTGAAAATACTGCCATGGACGTACAGAGATGACACGGGGAAAATACTAAGTCATACAGATTACTTATGTGGCAAAGAAAGGTGATTGTTGATTGTGACCTCTACAGGAGAAAATTTTCGGCATCAGTGATTTTCTTTAGACATACAACGTTGACTACAACACCCTATCATGCAAATGCTGATGATGTATCGACGATCGACGATCGACAATTGTTGATGGTTACTGTTTCACATTTTTGTTCTTTCAAATTTCACCAAATCCGAAAAATGAATCGACGATTGGTGATCGGAGGTTCATTATGGCCCATGTTAGTGGTTTGCCTTTTGTATTTCGCCAATGTCGACAGTGTATCGACAATTTTTAGAAAACTTATTCGCAAGACATAATCAACGATCGACTCACCTTTCTTCCATTTTTCTTATGCCAATGATACATCAGTGTGAGATCGGAAGAG
>CBVK0101911160.1:0-19857 GCA_900067695.1 Picea abies
AAACGTTGCCTCAGAGAAACCGCTGCCACCATAGAAGGTTCATGTGTCCATACACGACGCATTGACACATTGATCACAGGCTCGAATCCTCCACCGTCGTCGTCGTTTGACTCTCAATCCACCCTTACCCACTGGCCCTTGAAGGGTCTTACGCCCACACTTCTCCATGGAGGCCAGGGATGTGGTAGCTAAACCTAGCCGTAGAGCCCACAGAGCCCGAACCTTGCTCAACTCTCAAAACCCTAGAACCAGACATGGCCTTGTAGAAATGAAGTTCTCGTAATACAGGTTTGATATCATGAAGACTCCAACCTTGATAAAGACAAATTCTTTGATATCATTAAATAGATTAACTTGTAGACAAACCCTTGTATAAATATAGATTTAAAAAGTAAACAAAATCATGATAAATAACTCCTCTAATCAATATAGAATTGCACTAAAAAATCCTAAAATTTATTAAATAGATTCCAAAGTTGTACCCATATTAAATGTCAAGATAATTATAATACATATTTAGTGAAAAGTTCTCAAGAATTGTACCCATATAAAATGTCAAGATAATTATAATACATATTTAGTGAAAAGTTTTCAACACGGGACGATAGGACAATTGGGTATTCCAATGGAACAAAGAGCCATGATACAGAATGACAATACATGTGATGCTTATAAAATTGAAAAAAAAAAGTCCTTATCATTACTGGTTTTCAGGAAGGAGGTGGGAAATCATGATTTATTTTTAATATTAAGTTGTGATTGGTTTTCTTGAAGGAAGTGGGAAATAGTCAAATTTAATGATTTATAATTATAATGATATGTTTCGAAGGAAACATCAAAAACCAATTTTGTCACACTTATTTGCAACACTTTTTGACTAATGAGCAAGTTTTGTTTACAAAAGTTCTAAAAGTTATTGACTTCATGTATTGTGTAGATATTCTTGAGACATGCGTATCTTTATTATAAAATAATAATACAAAGATATGTTTGAACGGAAACATCCGAAAGCAATTTTATGAGAAAAGTCTAAGACTTATTGACTCATAAGCAGGCTCATTGATTAGATGTTTATATGATGTGAAATAAAGATATGTTTATTGCCTATCTTTATTATAAAATAATATAAAGCAATTTTCTCAAAACAGTCCAACACTTATTGACTGATAAGCGATGTGAGATTAGACGCCTTTCTAATCTGTATAAAATTTTCGAGACACCCATTAGACGCCTTTATTATTAAATAATATTTTTTAAGAAGGAGGACGGACTAACATGATTGATTATTGATGCGTGAATGGTTATTAAATATTAAATTTGTTAAAGTCTTGCCCTCTCCTTTATTTTCCATTCAAATTTCAAAAAGCGTTCCCTTCCATTTCATATTCAAACACTCTTTTCATATACAGAGAATCAATCCCGTTAATTCCGTCGATGTCTATATAGATAACTCCTCTAAACAATGTAGAATTGCACTAGAAAATCTTAAAATTTGCTAAATAGATTCCAGAGTTGTATCTCTATAAAATGTGAGGATAATTAGAATACATATTTAGTGAAAAGTTCTCAACATAGGACGTTAGGACAATTGGGTATTCCAACGGAGCAAAGGGCCATGATACATAATGACAATACATGACATGTGATGCTTATAAAATTGAAAAAAACAAATATCCTTATCATGCTTTATTTTTAATATTAAATAGTGATTGGTTTTCAGTATCATGCTTTATTTTTAATATTAAATAGTGATTCCTTCTAAGGAAGGAGGTGGGAAATCATCAAATTTAATGGTAAACCAATCACACCAAACTTTATATTATGATGCGATATGTCTCGGCGGAAACATCGGAAACCAATTTTCTGTGCAAATCTTTAACACCTTTTGACTAATGAGCAATTTTTCTTTAAAAAAGTCCTAAAAGTTATTGACTTCATGTATTGTGTAGATATTCTTGAGACATGCGTTTCTTTATTATAAAATAATAATATAAAGATATGTTTCAACTGAAACATCGGAAAGCAATTTTCTTAGAAAAGTCTAAGACTTATTGACTCATAAGCGATGGGTCGGAACAGGCATTTCTAGGAAGGAGGATTGCAGGCCCATGCCTATCTTTATTATAAAATAATATAAAGCAATTTTCTCAAAAAATCCAGCGCTTATTGACTGATAAGCGATGTGAGATTAAATATAGTTTCTTAACACCCATTAGACGCCTTTCTTTATTATTAAATAATATTTTTTTAGGAAAAAGGACGGACTTACATAATTGTTAAAGTCTTGCCCTCTCCTTTATTTTCCATTCAAATTCCAAAATTCAAAAAAGGTTCCTTCCATTATTTTCCATATTCAAACACTCTTTTCATATTCAGAGCATCAATCCCGTTAATTCCGGTGATAACAATGAGGTCTATGTCTATATAAAGCAAATGAAAACTCTCACGCCAATATGGTCTGGTTTTGGCATAGCAGCTTCTTATATTTCAAAATCCATTCCTTTGCCGGAGATGGAAATCTGTTCCGTTCCTTCTCATTTCTTATTTTATTTGATTATCCTTTTCATCCCTTTTGCTTTCTCCACTGTTCACTTATCTCATCGTCGCCATCCTCATCTCAGCAATGCTTCTGATCACGAGGCTCTGCTGGGATTCATGTCTGCAATTACTCCTTATCCACTATCCACTACTTGGAAACCAAATGTTTCCTTCTGCAACTGGACAGGCATCACATGCAGTCGGCGCAGACCAAGAGTGGTTTCTCTCAACGTTTCAGGCATGGATTTACAAGGTACTATCTCTCCTCTTCTCGGCAATCTCTCCTTTCTTAGAGTTCTCAACCTTCACAATAACAGTTTCCACGGTCACATTCCCTATCAATTGGGAACCCTCTTTTGCTTAAAGATGCTTCGCCTGTCTCGTAATGAGCTCCAAGGTTCTATTCCACCCACTCTTGGTGGCTGCCGCAGTTTACGGAACTTGACTCTGTCCTTTAACAATCTCACAGGAAACATTCCCTCTGAAATATGTGTTCTCCCCATGTTACTATGGATTGTCTTGGGAAGAAACAATTTGACGGGTACAATCCCGGCCTGCTTAGGAAACATGTCCTCTTTGCACTACTTAAAATTGGGTTACAACAACCTTCACGGGAGTGTTCCTTCCGAACTGGGTATGCTAAGCCAGCTGATCTATATGGATATGTCCGAGAACCATATCACAGGTCAAATTCCATCTTCCTTGTCTAACTGCACCAATCTTCAGATATTGGCGTTAACCCTTAACCAGGTTAAGGGTAACATTCCAGCGGAGTTGTGTAGCAAGAACGCCCAATTGACGGGACTCTATCTACATGGTAATCAGCTGAGTGGCAACATTCCTTCTTCCCTCTTCAATTGTACTAAGTTTCAACAAATCGATTTAGCGGTTAACCAGTTAAGCGGTGTAGCGCCCACGGAGTTTGGTAAGTTGAAGCATCTCTATTGGCTAAGCTTAGGAGAAAATCAACTCGCTTGCGGCAGCTTCACGAGCTTGCCAGTTCTTACTGCTCTTACCAACTCTTCCATCCTACAACTAATAGATTTATCAGCTAATTATTTCACCGGATGTTTGCCCTTTTCTATAGGCCGCCTCTCTAAAATTTACTGGTTGAACTTGGGCGGTAATGAATTAGGAGGAGAAATACCTCCACAGATTGTAAACCTAACTAGTTTAAATGTGCTTGGTTTAGACTCTAATTCTTTTACAGGGTCAATCCCTTCTTCACTTAATAGGCTTCAAAGGCTTGAGAGGTTATATTTGGGAGGTAACAATTTGCAAGGAAACATCCCAGTGGAAATTGGGCAACTCAAAAGCTTAGGTTTATTGTCCTTTGACCATAATAATCTCTCTGGAGTAATCCCTCATTCTGTTTCCCATCTCCAACAACTAAGATATCTATATCTTGAACTGAATCAGTTATCAGGTAATATACCTGCAAGTCTAGGAAAATGTGTGAACTTACTACTGCTAGACTTATCACACAACAAGCTTAGTGGGCACATACCTCCAGAGGTTGCAAGCCTTGCAAATTTAGCTTTCTATTTCAACCTGTCCAATAATTTATTACAAGGCCCTGTGCTGTTGGGACTGACCAAGATGACTATGCTTCAAGCTATAGATATCTCTGCAAATGGGTTAATTGGTTCCATTCCAAGTGCACTCGGAAGTTGTGTTGAAGTAGAATACTTGAATCTTTCCTACAACGCCCTTGATGGTCCAATTCCAGTTTCGCTTGGTGAACTTCTGAGTCTTCAAGAAATGGATTTCTCTTCCAACAATTTGTCGGGTGGAATACCCAAGTCGTTGGAAAATCTCAAAATGCTCCGCCACTTGAATTTGTCATTCAACAAGTTGTCAGGAGAAGTCCCTAGAGGTGGAGTTTTCAAAGAGCTTGGTGCCACTGCATTTATGGGAAATCTTGGTCTCTGTGGACCTTGGGTAGGTTTGTCACCATGCTCTACTCACAAACATAAAAGTGTTTTGCATTTGAAAAGAGTTATCATACCTGTTGTTGCAGTGATAGCCACTGTTGTATCATGTTTGTTTATGGGAATCTTGTGGAGGCAAAATCACAAGAGACATAATCCTAGAGAGGCCGAGGCATCCTTAAATGTGGGGCATCAAAGAATTTCCTACACAGAGCTCATCACTGCAACAGATGACTTTAGTGATGCCAACTTGTTAGGAGTTGGTAGTTTTGGGAAAGTGTTCAAAGGGGTTCTCAATGATGGCACAATGATTGCTGTCAAACTTCTTAATCTGGAAAATGAAGGGGCTCACAAGAGTTTTAATAGGGAGTGCAAAGTTTTGGGTAGAGTTAGACACCGAAATTTGATTAGAATCATAACCTCTTATTCAGATCTCCAAATCAAAGCTTTAATATTTCCATTAATGCCAAGTGGAAGCTTGGAGAAGTGGTTATACCCCGATGGAGAAGAGGAAAGTGGTTTGAGTTTGATTCAAAGGTTGAATATAGCAATAGACATTGCACAGGCCATGGCATATCTTCATCATCATTGTTTCATGCAAGTAATCCATTGTGATTTGAAACCTAACAATGTGCTTATGGGTGAAGATATGACTGCATATTTAATAGACTTTGGTATTGCTACCATATGTTTTGCAAATGATGAGGATTCGGCTTTCATTTCCACACATGCACTTAAAGGATCAACAGGGTACATTCCTCCAGGTATTATTTAAACTAGATAGCATATTAAGCAATGTTATAAGTTTCTTATATTTATTAAAAATTGTGAATTGGAAACCTTAAGATGAGAAACTATGAATGCAGAATATGGAATGGGAAGACAAGTTACAACAAAAGGTGATGTTTATAGCTATGGAATACTACTATTGGAGATGCTCACTAGAAAGAATCCGACCCATGACATGTTTGTGGAAGGAATGAACTTGCAGAAATGGGTGGGGAGTCATTTTCCAAATCGAGTAAGAGAAGTGGTGGACATGGGTCTACTAAGAAGGACTGGTACATGTATTGAAGAAGATAAAGACTTCAACTGCCTCAATCAAGTGATAAATGTGGGCTTGCTCTGCACAAACGAATCCCCTGAAGGACGACCTACTATGATAGATATTTTGAGTACACTACAAAGCATCAAAGACACTTTGCTGAGCCTCATTCCAAAATTCCAATTAGATATAACACATTTGTTGGGTATTACAAGAACTACTCTTGAAAACAATAATGAAGGCCAAAGTTCATGAACATTCTAGTCTATTGTAAGGCAGTGGTGGTTGTATAACTAAACCATGTATAACTAAACCATAAAGTAATTTGAGTCGATTGTCATTAATTCCATCTAGTTTAAGTCTTATTCCCCTTTTCTTCTTTGTGTAGAAATCTCTGTTGTCAGGGGTGTGTAGCTATGAACAATAAACTTAGATACACCGTGAATGGTGTTTTTGAAATATTTCAATGATTATAAAATTTCCCACCATATCTTAAGAAAACTTTATCGTAAATATATTTTCTACATCTATAATTAAATTCATTGCACTCTTGTTTTATTAAATACATCAAGAGTTTTTTTCTTTTTCAAATGATTAAAAGAATAAATATCTATAATTAAATGTATTACACTCTTGCTTTATTAAACACATCAAGAGTTTTTTATAATTAAAATGATAAAAATAATTTTTAGTTTCAAGAATTATTAAAGGGAATAACTTGAATAATATAATTATTGGAGAGAATATCTTGATGCATTAATTAGCTTTGTGTGTATGATAGTGTGTTAGACTATAGACTTCACTTTTAACCTCAAGTGCCATAAATTGTCACAAGAAACTACTTTGTAGGGATATTCTAAAGCCCTGAGTAAAGGATGATATATGCTTCTAGGATCATCTAAAATAGACAAGGAAATTGGAACATGTAAAAGAAGTTTTCTGAGTTTTTCCAATCCTAGCTATGCTTGTTGCTATGCTTGTTGTACATAAGGAAATTAGAACAGGTCAAAGAAGTTTTTTGAGTTTCCAATCAGTTTTACGTAAGGAAATTAGAACATGTAAAATAAATGCTTGTTGTACATAAGGAAATTAGAACATCTAAAAGAAGTTTTTTGAGTTTCAAATCCTAGTTATACTTATTGTTCATGTGATAAGTAGGTTTCCCTACATTTAAAAATTGATAAGGTTGTTTCAATAAATTTTCAGTATTTTAGATTGAGTTGTATTGATAAATGAATATAGATTGAGTTGTATTGATAAATGAATATAAGGTTTAAAGAGTTTTTTTATCCTCTCGGTGCTAGTTAGTATATTGGATTTATTCGTATTGGTAAATGAATCCATTCCCTACTCTAACAACAAAATTTTATGAGACATCTAGGTTATTTTCAATTTGGTATTTTGGTTAAGAAAACATGTTATGATTAAAAGGTTTAGAGTAACAGTTTGTTCAATATTATCTGTAATGATTCCATTTCAATTCAAATACATGTTTGATATGTTGTCTAGTTTCTGCTTCTTACATTATTGCATATTGACAAATTATATACAAATAAATATGTATGAACATACAAGGAAGAACATCTAACAGCACGAGAAGCATCTAAGCCCGCAGAGGCAAAGATAGCAGCAGTTGAAGTCGAACCGCATAGGATCAGTGCTTGTTCCAGCCATTGTCAAAGTAAAATTTATTGTTATTCCTATTCCTCTGCTTACTGAAGGTACTACTATCCTCTGGCGTAGTATAAAACCTGTCTGAAAGCACCCAGGACGGGTACCCGGTTTGTTCCGGTCGATCCTAAAAACGTCTCCATGTTTGGTGGATGTGTATTCGGGAAAAGCTTTCTGTTGTCTGTAGATGTTGCATGTTGCCGGTGGGAGCGCGTATTTGGGAAGATGTTATTACATCTATTGATGAAACCCCAAAACTTTCTCACATTCTCTCTCAGATCTTGCTTTTGCCAATCACCCTCCCACCCAGTTTATCGAGGGGAAGCATCACCTTGCCCGGATCCATATATAGTCCCAGATCCATAGCTAGTAATTTACCTCGTTTACCAACGCACGTGCACCGGTGGGAGAGTTTCTCGATTCGATCCACTAAATAGATTTTCTGTGAAATAGCTCTATGAATTTCTGAACAATAGCATGACAAAGATTAAGTTCGATCCGATATTACATGATTTCTCCTAGATTTCTCCTAAAATAAAACATGTATTTGATGGATAAACGAAGGAGCTTTCAATCTTCTTAAAGAAAGATTTGAAGACTCGTGTGCTACAAATGTTGATGAGAAAATGCCAACAATCAAGCTCTGGGTCTCTCACGACCAGTTCCTAGTGATTGGATAGCGATTGGTGTTGGGATCAGGTAAGCGATAGGGTAGAGAATTTATGGGAACTTATAGTTCTGTTGAGCTGACTTGGGGCAGCCGTGCTTGAATTGCTTCTTCTCTCTTACAGCTCTGCCAGGGGAGGGGCCTGCCCTCCTAACGTTGAGACTGCTCATGAGAAATTTTCCAACTCCTTATGGGAAGATGCAGGGAACTTATTCATTCCCTCGATCACCTCATGGGCATTTTAAACCTTATGGTTTTTTACAAGGCATCAATAAGCATCTTTGCAATCTTGAGATTGGGCATAAAATTTTTAGGCATGCTCTCGCTGCAGATCTCATAAGCTCTGTCAAAATGCTCGCCCTTTGATAGAAAATAAATGAAGGTGGAATAGGTCACTGCCCCTTGAACACACCCCTTACGAGAGATGTAAAAAAAAATCCTCTTTGTTTCTGTCATATTATTGTCCCTACAAAACCCAGCTATGAGTGTATTGAAGTGGATAATATTCGGATTCAATCCTTTAGAAACCATTTCATCCAAAAGCTTTTCGGCATCGCTAGTTTTATGGCATCCACAGTGGTTGCGCATCCTAATGTTGTATGTTCTAACATCTGGAGGGCAAGATCCGGACATTTTGTCTAAAAGATTATGTTCCTACTACAATATTGCAAGTTTTCAGGTTTGCTGATACATCAAAGCTATCTATGCCTTTATAGAAATCATGAGCCAATTTGGGCCTTTTAAATTCAATAAGGGCATCAAGTAGGGTATTAAAGGACTTGACAGCCGGTGAAATATTGAGACTTTTGATTTGATTGAAGATTTTAATGGCATGTTGATGCATTCCCGCTACACCATAGAGCATAATAATACGATTAACAAAACCGTCAGAGAAAGGCTCGCTTACATATTTGTTTCACAGTAGCTTCTTACGCAGCTCGGAGGCGGCGGAACCTCGGCTCCTCTGTTGATTGCTTGAAGATTTGAACAGGCTTTTGTGGGTCAGATTCGTGCTTGATATTGTTGCGAGCTTTTTTTTATTGTGAGGGACTTCGTTTGGACAAGTTGTGAGCAATCTGTATCTGTGTTGCAGAAGCGTGGAAATGGCGATATTACAAGATTTGTAGTCTTGTCAAAAGCATCACAGAATTAATAGAATGAGGATCGTGCATGTATAATTTCACTACAACATTATGTTGGTCGAATAAATGTTGCACATTATATTTCTCTTTCGAATATAATGTTGTTCGATTCAGATATGGGATGATGTAGTGAAGGTGATATCAGTGATAAAATAACAGGGATTAATTTTTTATGCACCAGAGAACATTTATGCAAGAGGAAAAGTATGCACCGAGTACAGACATTGTGTCGGTCACAGCGAGAACGGACACATGCTCTGCAGTCACGAAAAAAAGTAAGCTATTTCATTTGGTCTTATAAACAAAAGCCTTGGCACTACTATAAGGATCACTAAAAGCTTTTGTGTGTGCAGTGATAGCCACACCGCAACCAAATTGATTTCCAATATTGTGAGAAACACAAACTGTTTCCATCATTTCATAAATGGATTGCGTTCTCGTGGGAAATAATTGGTGAGCATCATAGAATCAAGCAACAAACTTGACTACATAATATAGTCTCTTTTATTTTCACTATAATCTAATGTGTAGTATCTTTTATTTTCACTATAATGTAATGTGTAACAATAAAGGATACAACAACCAAGTAACTTGTTGAATTGATTAGTAGTGTAAACAATTAATTGGTTTATAGATGAAAGGGCTCAATTCGTTTTGGGGGTTTTTATTTTTAATGATGTCTCTGATGCATTGATCTATATCATATTCCGATGTTGATTTATATCATAGGGTTATGTTGCCTCTTGATGGTATCATAAGGTTATGTTTCTTCTTGATGGGGATTTTGTGGTTATGTATTAGTAGTTTTTAAAAATATTTTTTGTGTTAATTTTCTATTGCCTATGTTGCTGTTATAGAAGTAGTAATCTACTTAACATCACATTACTTATAGAAGTAGTAATCTATTTCAATATTCTGAACAAACTTAATAATTTGGTAGAGAATTTAATAAAGTTTGTTAAGTTATTATTTGAGTACGGTGAATCTTTCTCAGCACTAAAGAATTGACATGCAATTTTTACTTCTATATTTGTTGTTAAGGAACTGTAAATTATATTTGAAAATGAATGTGTTCCTAAGGCAAGATTGCTTACCAAAATGCATATGTGTGATATTTTTCACACAAAATGGACGTGGTATTTTTTATTTGTTGGGCTTGTGTTTGAAGATCACCAAACTGTTTAAGTTTGAAGTTTTTCTCAATCGTCATTGATATCCACAATCCAAGTAATAAATTTATTAATAGATATTTTGATATTTCTTAACACAAAATTACAAAAATTAGTCTATCTTGACATAGAGTTATATAGAATCAAGCTGTTATATAGAATTAAGCTCTTATCGTCAATTATGTCTAGCTTTGATGGTAGTGAGGAATGATTGTTATCCTTCCCACCCGGTTTCAATTCTCATAAATGACATGTTAATCTTATAATGAATATTATTGTTGTAATGGCTCACTATATATATTGGAAAGTTTATTATAGTTCAAAAGTGGCTATGAATAGTCTGGACGCGTTGTATGAAATGATGAACACATTGTTCATTATAAACATGTTTTTAGGAAAATTTAAACATGTTTTTAGGAAAATTTATAAATCTCAAGGTGTATATATTAAATGACTTATATTCCTTTCCTACAAGTGGTTGATGTTGATATTCCCAAAAAACAAAAGACTGAAATTGGCCACTAAACATCAAAACATATATTTTCTAAAAGTTCATATTCCTATGAAAACAAAGATGCAAATGACCAATCAAGATATATTTTTAATGTTTATTTTAAACTAAAACAAGTAGTTTTATTATTCATGATATTGTAAATCAATAATTCTATCATTAGTTTCAAAATAAGGAATGAAAGGAATATCCCTTAACAATAGTTACTAAAATAATTAAGAATTATTTTACCAAATGTAGATCAATATAGTTAGTTGGCTTACAACCTGTTAGCATTAGAAGTTGTCCTTAGACTGCTTGAACGACAAGCCTAGTAGCCATTTGATTCTTTAGGATTGAATTGGTTTGAGTAGGTGGATCAACAAGACTGGGAAATGAAGAGGGAAACACACTAATTGTAGATTAGTAGCTATCATTAGGCAATGGAGTCATAAACAACATGTTCAGTGAAGGCAATCAAGCTGCATAACAAACAAAAGTTTTATATAATGATGGGTAGAGGAATGAAGAAGATAGTAAAAAGTGGATCATTCATAAAACAATAAACCTCTCTGAAAAAGTGAATGCAAGGTACTTGAATAAAAGAGTGATTTAATGTGCAAGTTATAGCAGATCTTCTACTTAAGAATCTAGTAATCAAGGGAAATTTATGATCCTATGAATCTGCAATTTATACAAGAAAGAAGATGTAAAGAAACAAAAATAAAGAAACTCAAACAACTTGGTAGCACAACTCTCATGCGCCAAAAATGATAGCACTAGAAGTCACACCTAGAGTGATGTAGATGTAAGCCTAATACCCATCAGAATGTGAATAATAGTTGTTTTAAAAGTGCGACAAATGGATGTGAAACTCAGTTTGTAATTTCAATCACAAAACCCACCATGAAATACACACCAACAAACAAGGCTTTGAATGGCTTCAAATCGGTGTTTAAAGATATAAATGGAAGATAGAAAACTTAGCAAGAAACATGAAATATGTATATCAGATCACATCAGGTACTTCTGGAACACGTATGGAAGAAAAATCATTTGAATAAGAACTTCTTAATACAAAGAGAAAAACACTTTGATCCACTTGCATAAAATACCAATAATAAATCATTTATTGTAATAAGGAAGAAAGCATCATGATGAATCCTTCACTAGAGACTAATACCAAAGTGAGAGAGAACATACATGACAGTAGGAAAAGACTCATTTTTCACCATTAAAGATTATTGAGTTTGGTACATACATCAGAAAAACTCTGTTATAGTATGAGACTAAAGATAAGAGTTTTTCTCCTCAACCATTCAAACCTCCTATTAAGTTACAATCTATGTTAAATAAAAAAACTCCAAGAAAACCTCTTTAGAATCTGCCACCTCATTTCCTCATAGGATTCTATTCCTTAGAAAAGAGTGGTAACATGTGTACAACAAGAAAATAAAATAATGTTATTTTGCAGGAAAATGTTGGCAACGTATAGAACAACCCTTAACAACTTGGTGATGTGGCTTTACTGCAGGAAACTCCTTGAGGAAGGTGGTCTTATAATGTGCAACTGAACCCCTAAATGCTGGTACAAGTTCATCTTGACATCTGGCAATCCCTTTGATTTTCAAAATATTCATTAATCCAAGTTCGCAACATTTGTGTTGCAAATTTTCCTAAAACACCCAGTTCGCAGTGCCAATGAGTCCAGGCGAATCATGCAAACTTTCTTGTAGAAGCCAATTTACTTAAAAAAAGATTCCAACCTTTAAAAATTGCACCAGAAGTAGGATAAGCCTTCCATAAATTCTACAAACTTCTTACAACCTGAAGTAGCCTTGGAGAAAACATATGAATATTCTATGTTTAGCTCAAAATCCAAAATCATCACTTAGTGTTGTAACTGCATGCAAAAAGTAAACCGTGAAAAAAATGGTGTTGATGTGAAACATTATCCTATATTCATCTTTTGGTTCGGGTACCCCTTCTAGTGGCCACCTTAGCTAGCATATCTAAATTCCTTTTTGCTACTTGCTCTTTGAAGGGATGTAACTCTGCTTTTAGTTTCCTAATCTCAACTTGACAAGCTCTCTTCTGTTTATACATATTCTTGAGTTGTCTGTGAAGGGGTAAAGACCTATTAGCTATGAAATTTTATTAATAGTCTCCTCATACAAGTCTAGCATAGATTTCAACTTGACTCGGGTCTCCAAATCCTTCTTTTTCAATTTGTCATTTGCATTTCTTGCCTCCTGGAGTTGCCTCATGACCCTTTTGAATGTAGGATTACTTTCATGAGGAGGGGTGTTGATATCAATAATCTCTATGGGCTTCTTGGAAGGATGAGCTTTGTCCTTTTGCAGAGCTAAAGCTTCTGTTGCATCATCTTCCAAATGAACATGTTGTTTAGCTATTGATCTGGTGAGAGGCCTTCTAAATTTGACTGTTTCTGCAGCAACAAGTGGGGAAAAGATGAGTTTCTTTCCCTTCAAACTCTTTTCTTTTCCTGATGATATCTTCATAGGTGTAAGTTCTGCCACATGAGAAATTTCTCTATTAGAATGTTGTGAGGGACCACCTTCAGCTATTTTATCAATAACCTGAAAAGATTTATCACTCCTAGTCATCTTCCTCTTCTTTATTGAATCTGAATGCACATTCTTCTCAACAGGGGTAGGTGTTTATCTTTTGGACTGTGGTGTAGGAGCAATATCTGGCTGAAAGTATGATGTAGCTAGGAAAGTTTCCCAGTTAGTGTTAGTATTTTTCAACTCTTCTAGTACTAACATCTTGATTAAACCAGAGTGAAAAACACTAGTGTCCACCTGCTTGGACTTAGCCTGGACTCTATCTGACATCTTGCCAATACTCCTGAAAAGGTAAAAGGGAAGGTTCATGGATTATTTCCTAGTGAAATGTAGTAGTAATCTAATATGGTATTGATATACCATATTGAACCTTCTTTCACATGTGAAGTACCTTTGGATGACCCTAAGCATCTTGTCAAAATATTCCATCATGTGACTTCTAGGCACTCCTTTGGATAGGTTGTCTCCTTGATATTCAGGTTTAAAGAATTCCTTGGAGAAAGAAGATTTTAAAGAGATGGGTTTAAACCACTTCTCACCACAATTAGGTATCTCTATGGCTAAATAAATAGAATGCTCGGAGACTTCAAACTCCAGCATCCCCACCTTAGTATTTTTCCCACTGAAATTTAGTGCAAATTGCTTAGCCACTTCAGGATGTCCTCTTTGCATTTTCTGACAAAAATTGAGGCAACCCACCCTTTGGAAAGATTCCTTGAAAAATGATTCATATTTGATGAGTTGCATGTCATGTGGTTCATATCTCACAATATCTCCCCCTTTGTGGATCTTCTTGCCTTGCTGGCTATCCATAATTACTATTTTGAAAACCTCCTATAACCTCTTATGACAGTTGCTATGAGAAATGTAGAATAAAATAAGAAATTTTAGGGTTTGATTACATAGATGGCACACTTAGGGTTTACCTGACTAAAAGGCTTATACACATCAATATTCAACAATAATGTGAAGTTTAAGAAAGTTGCAAATAGGAATTGATAAAGAGGAACAAAAATTCAATCTAAATGAAACTGCAGACAAGCAAAAAGAAACAACTCTGTGTAAAACAGAGGGTTTGCAGTGCCAATGGTTGAGTTCGCAACGCCAGTCTGTAGCGCAATTTGAACTAGGTTTTATGAAAGAATGGAAAGACTTTCCATGTTTGAGAGGAAACATATAATTGATTGGTTAAAACCTCGGCCTTAGACAAATCTCAATTTGACAAGGGTTTGGTTGATCAAAAGATAGAGGGTTCGTAGCGCCAGTTTGCAACGCATAGTTTGTAGCGCAGAGATATCATGGACAATTTGCAGTAATATACAATGGTTACAAGAAAGAAATATCTTGCATTTGGATGATGAGAACATGTAACTAAAGACTGCATGAAGGCTTTATACTAAGAGACATATATGACCAAAACTTTTCCTCTTTTGTTAATGATGACAACAACCATCATGAATGAAATACTTTTGTAAATGTACTCTGATCAGCTTTCTAGACCTTCACTCCCATACATACTATGTGTTAACACGACCCATAGGACAAGGGAATAAAACCCAATAGTAAATGCATTATAAAACTAAGGTTTATGTTAACCTTAAATATATAAACCACTAAGAAAAATAAAATGTATATGCTACTTAAAAAATCCAAGATGGATTTTTTTATATTATGTAATTAACTGTGAACTTTTTGTTAACATTATAGACATTTTTATTAATGATTTTGTATATGACAGACAGGTTATATTTATACAAATGCCAATTTCAAAATTTCAAAAATATGACAAATGAATTATGTATATAAGGTCATGTAAAGAAGAGATTGGATGTTAAGTTGAGGAAAAATATAAAAGCATAATAAAACCAAGTTAATTTTTTATGAGTGTTTATATGTCGCTCCTAAAAAACATAGGAGGATGAGGTTTGAGATCCTCTATTCATATTTAGTGGGTCCAGGGTAGACCCTTCAACAATGAAGTGCATTTATACCAACAATAAGCATGTTTATGAACAATTGTAATCTTATCTTTTATATCAATTTCCTCCATGCTCATATTCAATAAATGTTGATTAAGTAATTAGTTGACAATATGAAACTGATGTAATAATAAATAAAACAATAAAAAATAGTTACATGATCTTAGTTGGCCCACAAGAAGTTGATTTTATTATGGTTTGGTTCCCATTATGCAAATGCATACGTTCTATAAAAAAAGTCATCCCCTAATTATGTAGTGATAAATTTATAAACATGAAACTAGTGGGTAGTACTTTGAATAATGTCATTGATATCACAAAATGTGTTATCAAGGAGATGTGGTGTTAGATTGTTGAGGTGGTGGAAGATTTTCATTTATTAAGTCTAAATCCCTCCCTTGCAAACGTAAACTATGGCGACATATTGTCAAGTTGGTTTATATTTTCCTTTATTAAGCCCAAAGTGAATTTTGTGTGTCCAAATTATCAAAGGAAATTCACAAATTATAATTACAAAGTGCAACAGATCCTTTGGGGACATCTGTATGGTATTTCTTCAACAAATTGGCAACTACTAACTCCTCTACGAAATATTTCTCGCATGCTTCTCTACTTCTTGAATGTAGAAATATCACACATTCGATAGTAAAGAAATGCAATGATCAATTCTTTAGTTAAGTTGGGCTCTAATTTAAAATGAGGAGTGAAGAAATTTTAGAATTTTACTCTTCCTAACAAAATCGGTCAACTCCCATAAATTTAATTAGCAAATTGCTAAAGAACAATAGTTTAATGCCCTAGACCCCATAATGGGTGCACACAAAGATATGGGGCGCATGGGACCTAGAGGATCTCAACAACTACAAGGACCTTACCATTGGAACGTTTTCATTATTATCCATATATCTCCTTACATGATGCCAACCTATTTCTCTAACAAAGTGTGAATGAGTGGCGGGAATCTGGCATTAAAAAATCATTAGAATAGGTCTATATGGGTGTTGTAATCATAGTAGCAAGAATCACCTACTTATATTGGAGATGGTTTCACTATAGGGAACATGTAGGTTTATGCAGACATTCTTTGAAAGATTGATTTTCAGGTATTTCTAGTCATTTTATCTATGGGTTTGAAAAATTTTCCATATTATGAAGGCCATGTATGGAAATGTTTTGTTGAATGACTTGCAAAATCTCTTACTTTTGTTGCCAAGCCACCTTGCAATGAACTTGATCATTTGATGTTCGAAAGTAATGATGTTTCAGGTCAAGTGTTTGACAAATGTTTATATGCCAAGTATTTGATGAAAATCTTGCATGCCAAGTGTTTGCAGATAAGCCTTTTTGACAAGTGTTTATGAAACTCCTATTATATAGGATAGTTTTTAGATTATGCTTAAGTCTCTTATTGGAAATACCACACTCTTGTGGTTGAATTTTGTTTATTGTATGGACGATATAAAGTAAGAATTGGAGTTTTTACAGGGAATTCATGTGGATCAACAATGCCTTCTTTTTTAGGGTGAAAAAATGAAAGATCAATCTATTTTTTCCAATTATAGCATATGCAAAGTCTCAACCATCACTTTGGTAATCCCATTACATGAAGGAGATGTATGATCTAGGTGGATATTGGTGGCCAACCACCTTTTCCAATTGGCTCAAAATAGCTTTTTGGCACAATTTTGGCAATTTACTATTTTTAGCAGTTTTTAACTTTCATGGCCATTTTGAGGGCCTAAATGAAGTTTTTTTTAGGATCGAGCTCCTCAATGATAGACAAAGTCATGATTGAGCCCCAAAAATGAATCTCCTCGACAATACCTTTCCAACAGGCTATCATACACCTAAAACATATATCGTATGCAAAAGTTACGACCCTAGGAAGTTGATGTACTAACTTACCCAAACATGGCCCACATGAATTTCGACACTTCATCTCCAAGGGTTAGGTTTTTGGATGTCCAGGGTTTTTGGCATTCCTGTTTATTGTAAAAAGGCCTTGAGAGCCTCATTGTAATCATATTCTTGCGAATGCGAGTAACTGTCACATCTCTTCTCAGAGATAAGCTGCCACCATTCTAACGAGTGTTTCACTCTGTATTTTTACAGTCTCTGTACATTTCTTTCATTAATAGAAATCACGTATTATTGTATATATGTGTTTATGGTTTCATCTCTGAAACATTTCTGTTATATTATTAAATATCTTTGATATCTCTGTGCATTTCTTTATTATATTTACGCTCTCATTTCGTGCCGAAAATAATCTAGATCAATGGTATCAGAGCATGCTGCTCTTGATCGTTTTTCAGTGCATGTCCCCGATGAGGTCTGAGTATAGAAAGTTGGGTATCAAGATTGTCTCTCTTGAGGACAATAGCTCTCACACAACCAAGAAACCCTCAATGGTGGAAGAAAAGAAAAATGACAGAGCAAATGATCCTATCAGTCTATTGCTTGAGCAAGCTCTCACGTGACAGAGGGATGAAATGATGGAGAATTTTCCCCACATCCTTCAATGCCTCTCGATAGCAACAAACACATCTTCCTCAAATGACCACTTTGGAGGCACCTCGACTTTCAAGGTACAAGTTAATTTTGATATTCCTGTATTTGAAGGACAGATAGATGCAAAAGCCCTAGACAAATTGTTAAACTTACTAGAAGGTTATTTCTATGTTCACAATTTTTCTGATAGAGAAAATATCACCTTGGCACTCCTTAAATCTCTCCCCCATGTCAAACATTGGTGGGAAACTTATTTGGAGAAAAGTTCCACAGAGGAGTATGGAATATATGGGGCCGAGCCCACTTGGGATTTTTTTGTGGATGCGGTAAAGGAACAGTATCACCCTGTTGGCAACTATGAGGACCAATACATGAGATGGACCACACTATAGCAAGAGAAGGGCCAAGCAATTCACCAATACCTTCCATACCTTGCGCACCAAGATGGGTATCAAAGACTCCAAATGACATTTGGTTCTGAAATACCGTGGGATTCTACACAGATACATCCAAACCAAAATGGATATTTTTGGACATCTCATCACTCGATGCTGCTTATCGATATGCTATTAAAATCGAGCAGAAATGTAAGCACCATAAAAAATGAGAGTTCGGGTCTACAAATCTGCAAAAACCAAAGTATAAAAAAGATGGCCCTAACAAACAGTCTCCCGAAAACCAGTCCAAACCATAGGAAAAGAAGGGTCACGGGAAGGAAAAGAAGGACACCGGAAAATGGTGTGATTTCCACAAAATCCCCTAGCACAACACTGATGAATGTCGCTCAAAAAATTCATTGGTGGTCGAGATCAAATACAAGGAGTCGAACCTTGATTCATAATTTGATTATGAAAATACTGGTAGAAGACAGATCATTGACGTAGACCCCAATGCTATTGTCGTGACCACAATAATTCAACTAGAAGAACCAACATATCCTGAAGAGAGGGAGCACCTTTTTCATTCATAGATGTGGGTGAAGGGGACCCCACTTCATTTTATTGTTGATAGAAGAAGCCAGAAGAACATCATCTCAATAGAGGTCGTGAAAAAGTTGGGATTGTCAACAACACCACATCCGCAGCCATACAACATCGGGTAGCTTCACTAAGAACGAGATCTTCATGTTAGCTAGCAGTGTCGATTGTCATACAACATCCAACCCTTCAAGGATTAGGTATTATGTGATGTTTCCACACTAGATGTATGTGATGTTATCTTGGGCCAACCATATATGTGGAAGCACCATGCTATTCATGAGTCTCAACCCTGTAGTGTCATTGTTACTTTGGGGGGTCATATCTATAGAATACCAGAGGTAGTTCCGACTATTGTTCCAACTAAACAGTGCCGCAAGGTAGTATCACATACTGCAAAATTCAGCTTCTTCACAATCTGTTCAAAAGGGGAACAGAAGGGCACTGTAACCACTATAGCCTCTCCCCAAGCACCTTTTATCCAACAGAAGCAGGTCAACAAGTGTTGTGGGGTAATCTACCCTACGGACTAACAAGCTAGGGCTTTAAACTTGTACGCAGATCATGACCCTTAAGATTTAACTTTTAACCTTCTACCCAAAATCTCAACCCCTTTTCTCAGGCAAACACGGGAAGAATGAACTAACCTTTTTATCGACGGTTGAAGTAGATCCTCCGTTGAGCCTTTTATTTCCTTGCTGCTGCTGCTCCTTCCACAAAGCTTTCCTGCAATCAAGACAAAGCTACACATGCATGCTACTGATCTACTAGGGGGTTAGAGATAAAACATAAATCAAATAACATAGATGAGACTCATGTATTCGGGATGAGAAAAGTATCTTTTTCATTAATCTCAATATGAACCAACTTACAATGATTTCTGAGATCGGCCATCGTTCCTCGATCTTGATCCTGGGCTCCTCCTCTTCTTTTTGTCCTCCAACTGCTGTTGCTTGAGTTTCTCCTAAAGCTTGAGGCAAGGCTAAAGGGTTGGGGACAAAACTGACTTGGCAATTTGGTAGAGTTTCTTTGCTGTGATTTTTCCTCCCTTGAATAGTACCCCTACCCCTCCTTTTATAGGCTAGAAGGAGCTAGGGTTTTAGATGAACTCTCGGCCATGCATGGCCGAGAGTTCCAGTTAACTGACAA